>JAQIWQ010000034.1:0-36812 GCA_034695825.1 Folsomia inoculata | reverse complement strand
ATATCCGTGACCTGACGAACCACATTGTAATAAAAATGTCATTCATTGGCGTTGGCTGAGTATATAGGGATTCGGCAACAAGTGGTTATTTGATGTCAGAGGTGCGTAGTCGTTGTGCTGGGAAATGTTGATCAATCCCTCATCTGTTACACAAATCTCCGAATGGCAATTAATCACTGGTGACAGGAATATTGAAGGGTGAGATCGAAAGATGGACGAATGTACAGAAAAGTATATGGAAATCAGGTTTTCCTGGCTGCAAAGGTCCATCAACCAATGCAAATTCACACTAGACGCAAATAGAGGGGACTCACTGTGAATGTGTACTTGTACTTGGTAGTATCTAAAGGTTTATTCTTATGCAAAGGAGCCTCATTAAACGTCTCCCCAAGTCTACTGACCTTTGGGCGCAATAACTCATTCTGTTGGGTTTTACGACCGCTTAGCACCTCCACTATGCCACACCTAATTGATCTGATTAGTGGGGTTCAAGTTAAATCCATGAAAGTGTGTATGAGGGACCACAGTTCAGCTTCCATTTGTGGCAACCAGTTATTTAAATGTGTAAATTTGTTCAAAATAAATTTGCGATTGCATTGAAATAACTCAAATCCTGGCACCTCTATCCTTTTGAAAACCGGGAGCTGTTTTCTAAGTGAACTTATAAATCTTTCAGCTAGCTGCCGTCAAGAAATGAAAACATTCATCGTATCGGGACGAAGAATGAATGTGGTTTCGACGTTGCGTGGTTCCTCTGTAATTAGCCCAGCGCCCAACAGCCCTTGTCTATCACCCGATTAATCTTTCTTAACCCAAACTAAACCGCTTCTGGTCTAGCCTTTGATTGATTCATCTCTTCCACAACACAATCCAACCTCTTAAATCCCTTAATTTGAGACTTTTTATCCTCTAAATAAACATAGCAACAGACTGCCCCCCTATATTACTCCAACCACAATTACAGTGATAAACTAATGAATGAGTGTACTCAACCAAATTGACCGTTGAAACTTATACAAACTATATTCTTCTTGTGAGTTCAACTCTGAAATGCTTTTTAAAATCTTGCCAGAATTTGGATAGGAAAACTATGCAACCACTTTTAACTTGGGTCACTGGGATCAAATTCGTTGCTACACTTAATACTCGGAGAATGCTCGAGAGTTTGATAGACATTTATATATGGTGTATACGATATTGTGCAGGTAGGTCACAAATCTTGGCTTTAGCTTAGAAATTTCATTCAGAATTGCAGCCGATGTGCCCACTGAGCAGCCATTGATTGAGATAACCAATAAAACAAAGCACATACAACTAATCTGCGTATAGAGGGGAGTATTTTCTATGATAGTTGTACCTCATAACTTCATTCACTCGCAGAGCTTATCTGCTGCCATCAAATCAACGTCAGACATCCGCTCTGATCTCATTCCATCGTTCTTTTCCATCCCTCTCTCCGGTACTGCTGTTCTGTTCCCCATACTCTCACTGAATCTTAGAATAAAATTTAAAATGCCTTTTAAATGTGTTGAGATTGTTAACCATTTATAACTTGTTGTTCCATCAAACTCGTTCAAAACTGGTACTCGAACTCATAAACAATCCCAGGAAACCAGAAGAGCTACAATATTATTCATCTCGCTATGTTTCTGCAATTGTTTGAAGACTCATGAAACTAATGTTTGGAATTAATATCTCTTACTTTACGAAAGCCAATTGTTTTGAAAGATTCGCGAATTTGTATGAACGATGAAAGTAATTAAAATTGAACTATGATGTATCCAATGGTCTCAAATAAATCAACAAGAATCAAGCACTATGAGGCGTGGTCAGACTTGAAATCACTTATTTGTAGTGAAACAACGCAGGGCTTTGCAATAATGGAAAGCGGTTGATTGGGTGCTTGGAGATTGAGAAAAATGGAAATTATTATGAACTTGAAAATTAATTACTCATGGTCATCCCTTCAACAGAATACATAAACCCAATTGGAGGAACTTTCGACAATGCATGTCTCGTTGGGTGGATAAAGGATCAGAGATCTTTATCGAGGACTATGGAATGCTGGTGCTGAATGAGTGCAATGACGCTATGAGTGATGTCTTCAGGCTCCAGTCATATCAGAGTCAAACAAAATCCAAATAGGACAATGACAAATTATGAAACTAATCAGTTTGTCGACTTCTCAATTGGTTGCTTGAGGAGAATTCCAATTATTTCCCTACTTGTCTTCTCTCTATGTATAAATCGCATGTTGCTTCATAATAAAGCTTAACCAACAATCCTGGAGCTGGACCAGCATCGTAATTGGGTAGAGGAATGATTCATTTTTATTATTAATGTGAACCAAACCTTTCGAAAACATGAGTGAGGTGAACGTGGGACAAGTTAGGAAAAAGTTGATCAGCGCATTACATAAGATTTTGATGGATGAGTTTCGCCTGACAATTGAACTGGATTGAGATGTTGCTCTGAAATGTTGAATCAGGTTTGTTGCGGGCTTCATGTATATTATTCGGATGGCTGCTGCTGTGTCAGTGTCACCACGAATGACGGACTTCAATCCAAAGATCTGCAGAAATTCCTCACTGTCACCTGCTCTTCAGCATGACAATTTAATTCGCAGGTGATCAGATCAACGCAAAGAACCACGGGTGAATGAATCAATGAGGGGATGAGATTGGACGGATGGAGGCAGGTCGTACGGTTTCGATAGATATTCATTCATGATGCATGGTGATAACATTAAAGCGCCTATCAAGATTGTATGGCAACAATGTTCATCATAAATTCCTAATCTAATTGATTATAGCGTAATTGGTATGCCAGTGTTGAATATAAAAATTCTTCAACGGTTCGTTGCTAATAAGTTTCAAATTTTATTAGTAATGTAATATTTTTAATCATTGACTGAAACTTGACTAGGATCTCAAAAATGTAATTGATACACTTTTAGCAAACCAAACAACGAAAATGAGAGTACAGGATGCCATAAAACTTATGCGTGTGCAACGGCTTGAAAATCTCTTTGAATTTTTCATGTGCAAAAGCCATCAATTAAAAAATGCAAAAAACTAAAAGACGATAGCAATCTTGTTCATTTAATCTCATTTTTTATTGCAAAAAACTACCGATAAGCAAAACCCAAGAATGCTGCATTGAGATTAGAATAAATATTCACCCTTTTTAGTTATTTTTACAGCATTTGATAAAATATAAAATGAATGATTTAAGAACTTAAAGTCGAAAGCTTTCTACATGATGCATAAACCAAGAAAAGCGTTTGTTTTTGTGCCGAGCATCTATTTCATTGAGCCGAAAAAGTGCCCATTTCACGGTGAAATATCTCAGCCGGTCCCCGTCTATCCACATACATACACCCAATATTTCCATTCCACCCTGTTGTCAGTGTCAGTGTTGTCACTGTAAAATCAATGCTGCAAAATGAGTGGCACATGTGGTTTAATCAGACATGGCTTGGTTGGTTGGTTGCTGTGACCGCTTCTGTTCTGCAGAACGGAGTTATCATTACAAAGTCATCTTGGAATGTTTGAAGCGTTGATTTACTTCTTCGTCTTCTTGGTGGTGGTGGTGGGTTGCAAGCAGCATTTACTTGGAAAATGTGGGTTAAGAAGTGAATTTCCTTCCAAAGCCCGGGTTGCTTCGGGGGATAACAGTAGTCAAATCATCACCGGGTAACAGTGGTCACGGGTCGTCCACTCACGGCAATTCAGTAGCTTAATAAGGGATGCTCCTCTTGACATAGGATCGTCCTCATTTATAATTTTTATCTCGTACTAGTAGGGATACCTCTACCTCAAATCTACTGTTGACGTGACATGCGAATGGGGCGTGGAGGCAGAAGCAGGGTCGCTGACTCACAGACACCAAAATAAAAGTGCTATTTTTGAATCCGGAGAGAGAAGCACAACAGCAACACTCGTCAACAGCAGCACTTGCGAAGGCAGAAGACGGACATCAGCAAGCATTCCCTCAGAAAAGCAGGAATAACAAAATAGTGAACAATGGTTTCAAGGAACATTGGATGACTTTTTTCAGTATGTCCCACAAGGGCCCAACCCCAACTAGGTAGCACCGTTTGTACTAAATTATGTAACAGAGTTGATCATTTTCTGACCATAGTTTATTAAGATGATGATGGTGGGGATTGATGAATGGCGAACTGTTGGAGTACGTTTTGAATGAAGAAGACACTTTGAACTTTGAGCATTTACAGCAGTTTCAAAAACAAATCCAGATCCAAAGAAAACTTGGCCTAAGTGCTGTATTCACCATGAAAAAGAAATGCAGTATGAGATGTATGAAGTGTGGTGGAGTCGTACGCCAAAAATCTACGGTATAATCCGATATTTGTTTCCTATGCAGCAGTTTATTAGACTCCACATCAAGTACATTTGGCTTGTAACAGAGGAAACTTTGCCAAATCGAGGCACTTGATTTTTCGTAGTAAATAGTAAGAAAGTAAGATACAAGTAGTAAGGTAATGGGGGCTAATTAAAATGGTTCTCTGCTTGGGACCTGTCCAACTTTTGAGCACCTGATGAACGCATTCGGTCTTTTATTACTGTTTTCATGATTCAAGCAAAAATACAAAGGTTCTGGTTTGTATTGAATTGAATTGAAACCCCGCATGATAATAGGGAGACAGTTTGTTTAAGGGTCACAGAAATTAAGTACTGGGTACAAACAGTTAATAAAGATTTGCCACATCTCAGAATCATGTAAGTTTATAGCTGCTGTGGTATGCTATGTATGAACGAGAACCTGTCCTTCTTTTCAAAAACCACATCCCTCGATGCGGCTAATGATCAATTATGCAACTATTCCCATCTAATGAATACCCAATATGCGTGTTGGAGGAGCAAACATTTCCAAAAGATATGCTGAATGTCATAAATTGCAGTTTGATGTGGAAAACTACACTGCGACAAGACTTGTGATACCGACGAGTTATGAGATCCTCTTCATTACCCCAATAATGAAACACGTTATAAATTTACTCAATAAGCACCTCGCGCAGGAATCCGCATAAAATTTACATAAGCATTCTCAGACGCTTTAAATTACTTTCGGTAGCGGATGAAAAATTGACAAATACACGGGTATAAATTTTAAAGACAATTTTACTTGGTTTACTCATATAATCTCTAGAGACGTTGGCGGCATTATGTTTGAGCAATGGTCATTTCGGCAGTGACCAATAATTTATTAAACGCCGGATGAAGCCGTTCATTGCGTGTGTCGTACAGATCTTTGGCATTCTTGTCTGACGATGAGAGAGAAAGGTATAATACCTGTTGCTAGTTGAGAGAGAATCCTACAATGGTTTGCTTTAAATGATCGATGGGAAAGCATTGGGATTATCATCGCATTAATGAGTGGATTGGCTTACCTGATATCACGCAGTTTTGTTGACTCGTTCTGACTTCAAAGTGATGTACCAGCATACATTAAACTCACTGCGTTTTATTGGGTTCACATTTCCTTGGACAACAAACTATATGTACAATACTACTGACTGATTAAATAGGCACCGAGGTTGGCTTATCATAAAACTTGTAGTAAGTTTACTTGGAGTAGTACCGGCAGAAAATCACAATGAATTTGAGACTTGTTAAAAATCTCACTACTTTCGTATATTTTTGTCTGCTTAACTAATTGCACAGATTTGTTGCATGTAGAGGCACTAGAGAATGAGTGTTTCTGTTAAAAATCTTGCTGCAGGAGGGACTTCAATGACTTTTAGTGTTCTAAAACCGGTAGTACCAAATACCAAATACTAGTCCCATCGACCTCTACTAATGCTTAATTTTGTACCATCCACACCATATTGTGCCTACATTATTTGCCTATTAATGATTTGGCTTGTTGTGTCAATATAAAAGTTGGCATTGTCCATCGTTGAGCAGAAGAGTTGAACAAAGTGGAGTGTAGTGTGTGGTGTTGGTGGTCTGGTAGGGAAGCACGTGGAGGAGCACTTATTTGGTCAGCGTTCTGCTGTGGGGTCTCAGGGTCAATTTATGAATTTGAGCCTGGACGATAAGGGGGTTGAATGGATGCACACGTACGTATCACTGATAGCTCTGTCCTGATGTATCTGCAAATTCGGATCGGGTTGTTGTGGAGCGTGGTGTCTGTATATGGGGCTGGATCACTGTTTGTGACTGAGGTTATTCTTATTGCAGCTAGAAGAAGATGGAAGCGAGAGAGTCGGGTTGTCTTGTCTTGTTGGACTCATCTTGGGTAGGATAGAAGAAGTAGCAGTGATCTTGTTGGTATTGGTGGCTCGCTCTCGACTTCGAAATCCGGCTTCGGATGCTTCATTGTTTCAGTTTCAGCTTCCCTGCTCCATCTCCAACCCCGGTGCGATGTGCAAATTTTAACCATTACTTTCTGCTTCAGAAACCATGCAATCACTATCACTGATTCGCAAGGGTCCAACATTTCATTCCAACATTACGGATTGTACATAAGCATATCATAATTGTTCATGATTTCTACAACCAAACTGGTTCATGGTAATATTGACGTAGTTTTACATATTTTCGTTCCAAATGTAGGAGATTTATTGTGTAATTAGCCCCATTGAGAGCATTGAGACTGGAGGGCAGGGCTGATAGCCTGTTATAGAACCTGACGACAACTCAAGCTTAGGCTATCGGGAACACGAGTTGGGGCCATAGTTGCGACCCGTTGTCCACTTTCATTAAGTGATCCTCATCTGATGCATCAACGAGCGATGACAATAACTGAAACCAATATAAAACATGTATGCCAGATTCCTGTATTCAAAATTGAGTGGCAGTTGCAGTACTAATGATAATCGAACATTGCTATTAAGCTAATCGGGATTTTATAGCTCATCCCCTTAATTAAATTGCTTAAGAACAAAGAAATAGGCAAGAAAGAAAGCAGTATAGCAGTTTTTTGCTTTATTCTCCGACCTTTACATTTAATCTTTCTCGGGAGCACTACTCCGTATAATAATTTTCTGCAAAGAGAATAAATTTGTTGATTTGAAAGAACGCACACCTGCTTGCTGCATGGCGGACATAGTACATAAATCTAGTCGTTATAAAATAGCAAAACGTAGCATATTGATGAGACGTGTGTTGACCAGAACCTGCTCATCTTGTCTACTAACTCATCCGTTCAGCATTGCATGACAACCTGGTTTCTTATCCCGTTAAATAAATCCCTTCACTAATAATGACTTGATAGATAATAATCACGGATTCAGAAGGAACAGTCCCCTGCAGCTTGTCGTAACTTCAATTCCGACACATTTACCAAGTTTTCTGGCATAAATTAACAGAAGTATTCGTTCAGTGGTTAGCATTATTACACATTCAATTGAGTTTTTTTCAAGCAGCATTTCGAGAGAATTTTTACCTCTTGTGTAACTTATGTGCAATCTAAGGTCTGTCCAGTCTTGTTAACTTGTTACAGTATGGCACAAGCGACAAACTGCTCTACCCTTGGATGTATCATTGTCTTATAGCAGCAGAGTAGAGATTTTTGAAGGAAAATAAAATCTGCATGTGAAATCTTCACATCTCAAAGAAAATGTGGGGGTCGCCTTTTGCGTAATGGATAGATTGAGATGAGCAGAAATTTAAGAAGCTCTCCTCCGTATCATGTTCATGTATCGGAGCAGAAACAAATGCAAAAACTCTGTTAAGCTATATTTGTCCATTGAATGGACCCTCCCATCTCAAAGAGCTCAAATAAATGCAAGAGGAAACCACGTTTGGACTCGGTGGAGAAAAGTACAAGTCGAAGGAACACATCATAATAAAGCAAGGCTAGCGATGATGCGGTATGCTCTATAAATTTCTTAACTCCATTTGTACATGCATGTATTACAAAGAACTGCAAAGAACAATGCATGTGGTAGTCTCCACCAGGAAAGAAGAAAACATAGTGGCAGAGGCGTTCGTTTTGGTGAAAATATTATGGCCATCCATCCAGACATGGAATTTTAAATTGTCAAGTTTTATGTCAGTGCGATTCATATAAAACTCGTTAAAATAAATTTCATGATTTGAAGTGAACCTTCAGAACGACAAGACGATATATGGCATTGGCACACTTTCTTTCGCAGGCATCGTCTCTTGGCGATTGCACTGCTCTGAATTTTGCATAATCTTCATTCAATGCAAGCACAATTTTGATGTTCGGAACAACATTTTTTGCCATGCCATAGTCCGATCATCTCCAAATTGAGTGTGATGCAATATTCAATATGAATAAAAGTAGCCCATCACCCAGAAACTTAACCTTTTTCTTGAATTGAAATCTGCAATCACCATCGCTGCTCCCACAACTTAAAGATCCGATCATCTCCTTTTACTACCCACCCAACAGGCAAGTCAACCATTGCTTTACAAGTTGTAAAAGAAGAACGAAGCGGAAGCAAAAGGATTGGAGACATG
Source organism: Folsomia inoculata (assembly GCA_034695825.1). NCBI lineage: Eukaryota > Metazoa > Arthropoda > Collembola > Entomobryomorpha > Isotomidae > Folsomia > Folsomia inoculata. The sequence continues at coordinate 28,356 of JAQIWQ010000034.1, read as the reverse complement.
ATTAAGTGATATTTATTTACGGGAGAGTCATGAAATAATGCGCAATTGCTAAAGCACCCATCGAACTATTCGGAGTATGTACTAAGAAGCATAAACGGGGTACTACATTATCCAGGAGTTATAAGCAAAGCAAGGATGAGAATTTGATGGGAGGATGGTCCATGGTTGGAAATATGGTTGAAAATGGTAGCCGACATTGCTTTATGAAAGTGACATAATGTCTCATTTATTTTGTGCCAAAGGAAAAGTACGGCGGAGATGGAGCCATTAGTCCGCAGTTATGCACTGCATGCAAGCAATGGATTCAGTTGAGACCTTTTTCGAGTTTAAATTTAGACCAAACTCTCTCCGCTTCGGTTGACGGTCGTCCCATCCATCCATTCACATAAACACTGTGCCACAAAGTCTAAAGTTACAACCTCTGTCACATCACATACATGAAAGTACCAAACTCATAAAGTACGGGCGCTACGACGCCATCAGTAATACTAATAATACTAATAACACCAACAACTCTTTACGTAATCAAGACAACAAAAGAATCCATCCATGAATCATACCATTGCTCGGCTTAAGACCCTTACTTAGCAGGGTAGCGTTTCTTGCGAAAAAATCAATTTTTGCTGCAAAGCCAAATAATGCAAATAAATGCAGGAAACCACAAATAATACGACTAACACGAGGCATTAAAAATATACATAAGTATAAAATTTGAAGCGTTTTGGTTTAATCACATCAGGTTCACTAACTAATACGAGTATATAAGCTTGGGAATTGAAGTTATTCCGGAAAACTAGAATTCGAACCTTGTCCCAAGAAATGCATTGAATTGAAATCGTGCTAATTCAAGGTTTTACAATCCCATCTTTGAAGTTTTGAATGATGACGTTTAAGTGTATAATCGCATTTGGCTGTAGAAACCACCCCAATTAATGGTAAAAACATTTCTTGCAATTTATACTTTACTGCACAGAAGTCGTGTACAGGAATAAAGTAGATTTCTTGCAAGTGGTTATATTGAACCAGTCCACTCCGAATTCTTCAAGCGGTGTAAATTAAAATTGGGCCGTTGAAATGAATAGCATGTGAATGGGTACGTAGGAAGTACTGCAGGCAGTAAATATTATAAAAATCTTGCACATGGCAATGGTAACCGATATTTCGACATGCATGGACTTTATCAGCACAAGACCAACATTGAAACAGTGTTGCAAGCTGACGTAGTGAAAACAAATGCCATTTCCACTACGAAAACGGCAGCCCAAATAGCGGTACGATGGTACATATAGTGAAGTGAATACTTCATCAATATCAGCGTGCGGATTTTGGAGTCTGTTCGGTAATTCGATACAGGAGACTAACAGCATCTATTTCTAGCCCCTGACTTTTCTTGAACATGGAACGAAACCGTGCTGGAGAAAGGCCACAAAGCGCGTTTATCAACAAACAGCATAGCAAAAGCTTCAGAGCCTGCAAAGCCTGCATGTCGCATGTAGTTCAATTTTGAAGTCAAGTGAATCGATGTAAATGTAAGCAATCAAATGCAATAACGTCAAAATTGCAAAAAGGCATTGTCTGAACTACAAGAGTTGGTTTGACAGCAAGCTCAAGAGAACGTAACGTACCACCGAACGATAGGACAGTTGTCTATCGAATAAATAGTAGGTTGGGATGAAGTGGGTGGTGTGATTGAGGTAGTCATTAAAGAGGTGTTTGGCACTGCGCTGTCTTTTTAATTAAGTTTGAGGTAGTATCACAGAGGCGAAAGAAGGGAAAGGATACAGATAGAGTAAGAGCAAAACTCTGTTCAACAAAAGAACATCCTGCAACAACAATTAAGAGTACAACAATTAGATACATAGATAAGGTGAAGAAATTAGTGGTGGACACGACACACACTACACAAACACGGTGGGGGCAATTGATTGTGGTTATTGATGGGGTACACACTACTAGTTGGATTGGGGAAGGTTAACAATAACAATTACTTAGCACACAGACAAACACATGGATGGGGTCACACACATTGACATGGGGATAGGGCGAATAAGTTTGGTTTTGGTGGTCAGGATTTCGCAGGTTGCCACTCTTGCCACATTTTCAAAGGAAAAATATCACGTTCTTGGCCCATATGATGAACTTAGTTTCTCCGACAGTCCAAATATCGGATCCGATCGGACTTTCTCCTCGGGCCTTATATGTAGTCAAACATGCTTCAATTCTAGAAAACAAACTGAATGCCATGTCTGCAGAAACATATCACTTAAAATGACCTTCACAACAAATAAAACAATTGCTAGTTATAGTCCAGTCATAAACATTTTATGCAAACGTTTATTAACGTATCAGTTTATATAAACAGATTTCAGTCTGATTCTGCATCATTGTGCATGGAATGGAGAAGAAGGGCCTCCAAAAACAAAGAAAGGATTAATGCGTAAGATTATCTGACGATTCATTTCACAAAAAAAGATTCATGGTAACCGGTCAAGACAATATGGATGGTGGTTGATTGTTATTGTGTGGGGGTTCAAGTTTCTTTCACCCGGCTGAAATACCGCTTGGCCTCCACTCCAGTGGGATGCTTCATTGTCTAAATTATAAAACAGTGGTTCAAGGAATAGCAAATTACCAAGAAACAGCTAAAAAAAACTTTACACACCATGACCAAGCCATCCTCTGAAAACTCGTACTCCCGAACAAAACTGGTATCATCCTCTTTGGTGCTTTCGAGAATGAATTTGTCGTCTCCCTCCATTTTTGCTACAGTCTAGCCACAATCGATTAATTACAATTAATAACAAAGTAACAAGTATTTGACATTATTTCTCACCTCATAAATGTCCCCAGAGGGCAGTTCATCTTCAAATGGCTCATTGAGTTTGAAACTCAAGTCGATGGTCCGAGTGAAGCTGACGGTTTTAAAGAACCAAACATCCTCCTCGTTATCATTCTTTTCTTGAGTCACCTGCACAATTATCAAATCATTTTACAAGAACGTTATCAATTTGGGACAAAAAAAAGACTCACGTAGACAGTTGGAGAAGTGACAAGCATCATTTTTCGTGCAATCCATGGAACACCTGTGAAACCCATCACAACACAAATTGATAAACCACACAAAATAATGAAAAAAGTGTGATAAGCCCTTTTATACTCTATACCAGCCGCAGTGTAGAATGCATCCAAATTTTCATTCTTCTCCAACTTGTAGGTCCCAGTGATTTTGACCATTGTGATGATTGTCACCTAAATGTTTGAATTAATTATTGGGTTTTATCCTATACTTACAGGATTTTTGTACCTCACCTCAGTTCAGGCTGCACGACAAAAGTAACTTGTTGCTTCACTCCTCTACTAATAGTTGCTCAGAAACTTATATCAAAATCAGACTCAGATCAGTCAGTGTGGACACTTATAGAAAATGATAGTGTTGTTGTGAAGAAGACGGACCAAAAAATGCAGTATAGATGGTGGGTCGTCAGTTGTTATTGCACTCAGTAACAAAGAAAGACCTTCAACTTGAACACGAAAATAAAATCATGAAATGCTACTACTAGCGAGGTAGCGAGTGTCCTGTCCACCAAAAACACAGATTATGCTCTACTACTATGTATAGGTATTCTCCTCCTCCTTCCTTCCACGCTGCATGGCGATACTCCTATGCATTTTATGAAATCTAGATCTAGATTTGACTGGACCGGGCAAATCCATACTTATACACTAGTTACACTAGTTAGTGGCATTACTATTACTGGTCCATGTATAATTGGGTGGAGTGTGCATGGTTTGTTGTCTGTGATTTGACATGATGAATGAATGATGACGTATGTCTTGTCCGAGTTGACTCTTCATGTAAAAATGAGGCAGATTCATATCAGAGAATAATAATTTCATCATTGATCAGATTAGAGTACCAACAACCTACCTTTGTCCCTTGATGACTGCATTTTTAGTCGTGTGGGTAGAGTGAATCATACTGGACCCTTAAAACTAACATGCTAACCTTTTTCAACCACCAATGAACATGAGTCAAGGGCAGAAAGTAGTTTCGAATTCTATTTCTGGGAAGGCACTTAACGAGAAACAGGATGCGGCTCAAAGATTCAAGAATTTTGGAAGTCAGATTCGCGACCTTGTTTCTGAACGACAACGTTTGAACATAAAAATTGGTGAGACGATGATTTCATGCGGCGAATGAAATAGTAATTGGTATATTTTTATTTCCATCCAACCCTCAGAGAAAATAGGTATAGATGTTGCGGGTTTGGAAGAAGGGGACAAGGGTTTGGAACACCTTCTTGCTGCACAGGACTCATCACTAGCATTTCTGGAGCTGGACATGGAATGGGACCCTCAGAAAGTAAAGAATCAAATGATGAGTTTTCATGATTTAATAGTTCAAAACAAACACAAGTTTCGGCAAGCTCCGATCGGACCTCTTTACTTGTCTGTAGCCGTAAAGGTAAGCTTCTGGATATGTTTCTTGGCATTTTCTTGAAGTTCTATTATGCAATTTGATGTCTGCTTGCAGAGTCGCCTCTGGCATACGATTGCCGAAAAGATTTTAACCCCACACTTTTGCACGTTCGTGGTGAATTGTGAACTAGATCAAATGGCTCTGCAAGACCTAGTGGACACATTCAGAGGTGGTCCTTGGAACCTGGAACAGTTGGCCGAGTCCCCACTGAAGATAAACATTCTGGTTGTCCCCTTCGTTGTCAAGGTTAGTTAGAGCAGTTTCGTTTGTAGTTGGTTTCTCATAATGTAAAAGTAGGGAGTTTGTTTAATAAACTGCATGAGTAAAATAGTTTGACCCACGGCCACGACCCCGAGTGATAGAAAGACTTTCCTTCAGTTGTACAAATGTGTTAGATACTCTCAAGTTCAAAGAGGAAGAGTCAAATACATGGAAAATTGCAGTGGGCAAGTTGTTGAATGCTGAAAACATTTTCCTGTTTCAAACTGAGCATGACGCCTTCATTTTCATGCATGCTCAAGCAAGGTAACTTATACCTCAACATTAGTTCAAATGTTTCTCGGAAATAAATTATGTATTTGCGGTTTAAATTTTGCAGCCTTCATCCGCATGTCAAAGTTTTGGCATACAGCTTAGACGGGTACCAGATATTTCCATTCCCGGAGTTTAAAACTGCGTCATTCAGAATACCAAAGAGGGTATCATTTCTAACGCTGGATCGAAGTGACGATATTCAGTGAGTGAATCTATTTTGACAATTCCAAAAAGGAACAACTGACTGAGCATCGTTTTTATTTCTTGTCTAGGTTTATGAAGGCAACTTTGACTGAACTTGAAGAAAATAGGAAGCTCTACGACAAAGCCATCAACAACCTTCGGTATTAATACTATACTTTCCTGCATTTATGATTTATAATTCCTTTGTAGAAATTGATTCCTGCATGTTCTTTCATTTGTTCTACTAAAATTGCACCTGATTATCCAAATATGAATGTATATAATTTTATGATTTGATTAGGGAATTGCAATTTAAAGCTTTGGACGACTGGGAGAAAGTACCAGATCTGAATAATACCAACCAAGAGGCGTGAGGGATTGTTTTATTAGGAACAGATATAACATGAAAGTGGCCCCGTTAATAATAATAATTTATTGCAACGAGCAATTTCAGAGGACTGGATCCTTACGTCTCAAAGAACAATATAAAATGTCATATGTATTGAAGTACATTCGGATTGAAAGTGTACAAGTGAGTATTAAAAAGTACATGTCTGAGAAATCTGAGTCTGAGTAGGAGTAGGTGCGTAGTATTAGTATAACTATTTAAGCGTGTATTCTCTGTTTTAGTAATATTATTACATTACAGAATGCAAAATAAATATGTAAATGTCTCGTCTCTCTTCTTGGCATTGAATTTAATCTCTAACACTCGTTGATAACATGCATCCATGATTTGGTTAGATAGTTTAGATGATGATGCTGGAGGAAACCTGATGTCCTTCTATAAGTTAATTCCACTCTCTCTATATAGTCTGCTCTCCCCAGTTAAAAAAAGCATAATATAGCATTTAGTCAAGTTAAAGATGTCTCCTTCGTCATTGCATTGGCAGGTCAGCAAACACGTGCTAGTACACCACATCATACTGCATTCATCCCTCGGCAACTATCGGCTTCTTATTCTTCTTGGAGCAGAAGCGATGTCTTGTTTTTTCTCTTTCGAGTCAGCCGGTTTCCCCCCGTGTTGAATTTTATTACATAAGAGCAGACAAGAGTCTGTTCTTTGTGTCCTTGGTTGTTTTGCAGGGTTTGATTTATTGTAAACGGACCCTTCTTGGTTTATACCTGCATACATTGATACAGCGTTAAAAGGCAACAAGTGCAGCTATTTAGGATGGGAGGAAAATGGTCAAAGTTAAACCCGGAGGATGTTCCAGTACCAGAAATCCATAAACTCACCGAAAGAGATCCATATCTGAAACTGCATGAGCATGATATTCGTCGTAGGTGAGTGGCTTATTGAGGTGGGGTTGATGTTGACGTTCTGGTTGTAATCCGAGACATGTTCTTTGCAGATATGCAGTATATCTGGACTGGATGGACGGAATAGAGGAACAGGAGGGTGGCTTTGAAAAGTTTACACGTGCATATGAAAATTTTGGAATTAACACTGCAGCCGATGGCTCCATCATTTGTCGGGAATGGGCCCCAGGAGCCGAGGCATTGTATCTTGCTGGAGACTTTAGTGAGCATTTACTATTTTAAATTGTTTTCCATTTCATACATTCAATTCAATATGACATTTGTTGATGTTACTTTGTTTTCGTTAGATAACTGGAATCGTACCGAGTTTCCTTACACTAAAGAGGACTATGGAAAGTGGTCGCTTATACTTCCTCCAAATGCTGATGGGTCACCCAGAATCAAACACCTCAGCGAAATCAAGGTTCACTTTTACTCACTTCTATGAGAGCAAATAAATTAATGAAAACTGCGAACATTCGTATTTGAAATGTAGGCCATCATTAGAGACAAACATGGTAACCTTCTGGATCGAATCTCACCCTGGGCTACCTATGTAGTTCAACCCCCAAAGGAACAGGGATACACGTTTAAGTGGATATTTTATAATCCTCCGAAAGTAAGACAGTACAAGTTGTCTTTTTGTAATTATTAAATCTGTTTAACAATATTTTGCCAATTTCAGAACCAGAAGTATCAATTTCAACACTCTCGACCCCAAAAGACATTAAGTTTAAGAATATATGAAAGCCATGTCGGAATTTCATCGGATGAACCAAAAGTCGCTTCATATGACCATTTTACAGACAATGTCATTCCTCGCATTGTAAAATTGGGTATATCCTATTTGTCTTTTGTACATATTGTACCCATTGTAAATATGGTAGATGACTTGCATTTATATAATTTGTAGGCTACAACACCATTCAGATGATGGCTGTTATGGAGCACGCTTACTACGCCAGCTTTGGATATCAAGTGACTTCATTCTATGCTGCATCAAGGTACCCGATCCGTTCTTTGTAGCATTTTATGAACTCAAGTACCATTTCCTGTTATTTCCTGTAACAGTCGATATGGGACCCCAGAGCAGCTGAAGAGGTTGATTGACGTTGCTCACCAAAACGGACTTATCGTCCTCCTGGACGTTGTTCATTCTCATGCTTCCAAAAATGTCCTAGACGGTTTGAATCAGTGGGATGGAACCAATGCCGGATATTTTCACGATGGACCACGTGGTGAACATTGCCTATGGGATTCTCGTCTTTTCAATTATAACAAGTGAGCTACGCTGCTTTATAAAATATAAAGCTGAGGCATCACATTTCTTCATTGCTTGCAGTCACGAAGTTCTTCGATTTCTCCTATCCAACCTGAGGTGGTACTTGGAGGAATATCAATTTGATGGATTTAGGTAATCGTGTATGCTCTGTAGAAAGTGTAATTACAGACAGGTTTAATCTTTAATAATGATGTTTTCACGTCGGATTCAACAGATTTGATGGTGTGACTTCTATGCTGTATCATACTCACGGAATGGGTCATGGATTTTCCGGTGATTACAATGAATATTTCGGACTGAACACAGACACCGATGCCCTAGTGTATCTAATGCTCGCTAACGCAATGACCCATCAACTGTACCCAAATGCAATCACCATTGCAGAGGTACATTAAAATCCTGTTCAGCATCAAGTTGCTCAGCAAACACAATTTTATTCAGGATGTATCAGGGATGCCTGGACTGTGTCGACCTGTTGCTGAAGGTGGAGGAGGGTTTGACTACCGACTGGCGATGGCAATCCCAGATAAGTGGATAGAAATTCTCAAGAAATTCCAGGTAAGATTTCTTTGTCTGAACTAAAATATTTACCAGATCACTAAAGTGCGTTTCCATTGATGCAGGACGAAGATTGGGATCTGGCTAACATTGTACATACATTAACTAATCGACGATGGCAGGAAAAAGCGGTTGCATATGCTGAAAGCCATGATCAGGTTCAACCGATCTTGTTTAAAAAATACGAGATTAAAAAAATACGTATGTACTTAGGCATTGGTTGGCGATAAAACCCTTGCATTCTGGCTGATGGATAAAGAGATGTACACCCACATGTCTACAATGTCGGACCTTACACCAGTTGTAGACCGTGGGATTGCACTGCATAAATTGATTCGGCTAATCACGATGGGATTGGGTGGGGAAGCATATCTTAATTTTATTGGTAAGTTTCAAATGTTACAAGGTTTTGTTTTTATTTCGAACGAGTCGAATAATGAGGTTACAAGGTTACAAACTAGTCGAATAATGAACCTGCACGTTTTGGAAATTTAGGCAACGAATTTGGCCATCCTGAATGGTTAGACTTTCCCCGTGTAGGAAACAACGACTCGTATCATTATGCTCGACGACAATTTCATTTGGTTGACAATGAAATGTTGAAGTACAAGTTTCTCGCCAAATTTGACTCCGCCATGAATCACTTGGAAGCCAAATATGGTTGGCTCCACAAAGACCCGGTTTGTGGAAAGCTTCTATTTAAATTTTCTTCAATTACTGTGAACATTCATACTTTATAGGGTTTCGTTAGCTGGAAGCATCAGGGTGACAAAGTAATTGTCTTTGAACGAGGGGGCCTTATTTTTGTGTTCAACTTTCACCCTTCTAACAGTTTTCCCGACTACAAGTAACATCAAACAATGGCCATTGGTGGTTACATCAAAAAGTAACATAACAATCACTTTGTTTCAGAATCGGCGTAGAAGTCCCAGGCAATTATAAGATTGTGTTGGACAGTGATGTTGAGGAGTTTGGTGGCCATCAACGGTTGAATCATAGCACGGTGTACTGCACAATGGACGAAGGATTTGCTAACCGACGCCATTCAATGATGGTGTGATTCAATTTTTGTTCATTATCTGAAATAATCGTCTTATATTCTTTTATTTTGCAGGTTTACATCCCATCCCGTACAGCTTTCGTGCTGGGAAAGGTGGACTAAGAAAGATCTACTTTAGTCTTATCCCTTATTGCAATATAAATGAACATATTTTTGTCATTGTTTTATGAACAGCGATTACTTTAGTCACTGAACTAGATGCTCAGTTAATGTAGTGCCAAAGCGAATGGTCAAGTCTAGCTCAGAGGTTGATCCACTGTTGCTTCTATTTTGCCATGCCTTGTCTGAAAACGCGTCTAGTTAGTGCTCTGAAAAATTATGCTTTATTCTTATGAGACTACCTCAATAAATCAAGCTATTAAAACATTTTCTGCATCTTAATTGTTTATATACAACTCAATAAAGGGCAATTAATTTTAAATGGAATGGTCATAAATCCGGCAATATCAATCATTTATCAACACCACAAAATAAAAGTTTGCAACAAAGTCAAGTGGACAGGTTTATACAGCATAAGCTAGCCGAGATGAACTGTCACTGTGTTTCACAACCTAGAACACAAGAGAGACATTATTCATTCATAATGATGTAGTATGTGTTTTTTTTAAATGATTGTTCTATGTCATGGCATGAGAATTGGCGTTCAACGTAGAATAAGTTTAAATCATTTTTTTATTGTTAAATTAAGCATTTAATCCTAAAATATGGAACGAAATTTCTAATGCCCACACGTTTAAAGCATGTTCGGATGGTGGTTGCATGCCAATAATGTATTACTGAATGTGACACATGTAGTAAAGCAGAATTTGCATGATTCTGAGAATTTGTAAATGTGGAATGTCAAATAGATAAAATGCTGAACTTGTTCTAGAAGACCAATCGTCTATGAAAATTTGCGAAGCCAATCATTTTGATTCTTTTTCCCATTTGAGATGTTCATATTTCACATTACATCTTTCAATTGTCTGAGGCTGGCCCTCGTCGGCACTTTTACCAGACATTTTTCAGCATATTTTATTTTAATACAGTCACCAAATTAAATGAGTATATTTCCAGTTTTTGGTAATGTGGCAGTTATTATTCTGACTGAACGTGTCAATTTTTACACTATTATTAAAATTTGCATATACTAACTTTGTTAAATATTATTTTATTATGCAAAATCTTACATTTAGTTCAACGTCGTATATTGGGGTTCCAAGTTCCAACGTGTCCATACAGTACAATGTGCAGATTCTCCAATCTGCAATCCAATCTGCAATCCAGAGAATTTGCACATTGCATAATAAATGTACCAAATGCTGGAAACCTAATAATGCAATGCTAAACTAAATATTGTTATACATACAACAATACATATAACAAAAACTTTATTAATATACTAATAAGAATTGAAATAAATTGAGTAAGAATAATAACTGCCAGATTTTCAGAAACTGGAAATAGGCAATCATTTATCCTGATATAATTTTTTGTAATAAGATGCTTCCATTCCTGCCTCTTGTCGAATGTTCATGTTCATCCTATTTTCTTATTTTGTCTACATGAAATAAAAATGATATTCCTGATGAATTAAAAGAGCAAAGGTCGCACTCGCTCCGACTTACACCACAAGAATGTATCAAGTTGCACTGAATCATTTGCTACTAGATTATCATACTGCTGACCACTACTTGAATGGTCCTCCGGTGCTGAGCTGATGATGGTGTTGAATAATGATATTTGTGATGGAGGTAGTAGTGTCAAATCCTAATGGTTGATGATGCATGATGACGCCTTCTCGGATTTCGCTTCCCCGACTTTTCTTGAATATATACATTACAGAACTAATCATCGTCAGATAATTACATACGCTTCTTGCTCACTTCATAACTATCATCATAACGCACATAATTTCTCATTTGCACTTTCTAATACCATTCTCATCCTATAACAACCCTAATGTGTTTCTGGTTACAAGTTGGAGCTGAAATTAATATCCCAGTGCTCCATTGATTATCCCGAATTTGAATAATTTTATTCTTCTTCGACCATGTTAGTTAGAGAATGGGTCTGCCATTCACTTTGCGTCAATGTCAACCAAGGATTTGAATGCAATTTCAATTGCAATAGAATCTTTAAATTTTAATTCAACTGAAGAAAATGCATGCATGAGGGTTGCATTCCTCTCTCTCCATCTTTCGCTTTTTCTGATCTACGATCCTGTCAGTATAACATGGGCATTGCGGATTCTTTTATTAAATCTTGAGCAAACAAGGCCTTAATTTTTTCAATTACACAAGAAGAAATACAAGTTTTGGTACAGTGATTTTATCAATAGCAATAATTAATTACCGTAGATGAATTCGTGACGTTGCGATTTCTTTAATTTCGATTGGGATGGCTAATAAAAATTTAAAAAATGTTCAAATGACCGGCGGCAGTCCATGTCCTGTATGGCCTACGAGTCAAACGATGCGATGACCTTTAGACAATTATTATGTGCAGGGTGATTCAAAGTTGTCGACAGAGGGGGCCTATTTTTATTCTCAAATTGACAAGTAAAACCTATGTAGCTAAAATAGAAAACAACAAGCAGGCACTTAATATTCTAAAAACCAATGGCAAAGGATAGCTAATTTGTGCCGTAAAACGCCTAATTGTTGAACATAGAGGATCACATAGAAAGTCATACTAGCTATGATGCCAGTGTGGCCTTTTGCCCCCTGCACGAAGTTCAATGGTTGCAGTAGCAAAAGAACTCGATGAACACTATGATATCAAAGATGTTAAGAGATTGGGTAGACCAAAAGTCATTACAAATGCCACAAAATATTTTAATCGTTCAGCATTTCGACAGGACCTTTCTTTAGAATTTGAATGTTGCTGGGTAAAACTGTGACCCCCTTGTGACCCCGTAAATCAGACATTTCATCATGTATGCTGTGATTAAATACCATGCAGGAGCTAATTAAGAAAACTTATTCCCCAATTGCAGAATGTTGGTGATGTGAATTGACAACAATCACATCCGGAGATAGTACATATAGGATACCTGTGATTGCAAAACGTTTCATAATTGAGACTGCAGGAAAACATTCCATAAATTTCGATTGTTGTTTTTTTAATAGAAATAGAGCAAGGTTTAATTGGCTGATTGAGAGGAATATCGAAGTACTACCTCTCGTTTCCACACGCAACACTGCTTCTAAATTTCATAACGTGCTAAAATGAGTAATTGGCAAGATAAAAGCTATGCAGCCGGGTCGGGTTTAAGCCTATGGCGTTAATTAATCTTTGCATGTTGAAATGTGGAGAAGCATTTTAAAAACGAGTGCATTAATTATCCTTAGTTTCTGCCTTTTTATGTGGGAGATGGTGAAGATAATTTTTTGTGAGTAGAAAAAGCACTGCATTTTTTACAACTGGGTTCTAGTAGTAGCTTGAAAAGTTGTGTAGCTGGTTGTGAAGTTCATGCGAATTTTGCGTTAGACTTGATGACAGTATAGTTTGGATGAGTTTAGCTGTTGACGAACGATGATACCATTTGTTGCCTACGGGTCAACTGCATTCAAACAAATGTCACTACAGTGTGTAGTCGGTTTAATTGGCTTCGGTATGGGTATTGGGTGGAAATTTATTGACTTGTTCAAGCCTTGCTTATTTGATCCATCAGAGAAAGGTTCATAAATTCCAATTCATGGTTGATCTGAATCCAGTTTTACTGTCACTGCAATGTCATGTGATAGCTTTCTCAATTCAAGCACTTTCAAGTATGATTACAATCGATATGACAAATATTATGGACCTTAGAATTACAATTCCATCCCATTTATTTTTATGATGTGACCAGGAAGCCATTTTCATTCAGGAGTTGAATCGATGACCTCGTCTTGTCATGGTGTTTAACAGACGCCGTAGCAAAAGTGATACCATGCATGCAATTACCCATTAGTGAAATTTCGTTAGGATGCATTTTGAAAATCAGCATAAAAACTCTTTAATGAGACAGGTTGGTATAATTGCACAAAATTGCACAAAGTTGCCCGTGTATGTAATGAATGAATGAATGAATAATCCAAATTAAATTTTTACAAGTTTACGTCATTGAATTTATTGTTTTCAGACCATTTAATAAAAATAAGAGACAGTTCCGACATTAGATAAAAATTTAAAAACGATGCCCCTCTTTCTCTCTTAAATACAACTCAATATCTTTAAGGAATAAAGTACCTGTTCATAATTTGTTGTAAGTGGAGGTTTACAGCCTTAACGTTCACAGCAGCAATAGTAATAATTGCAGTCGATATATATTATATATAGTACACATATAACATGTAAATAAGTTATTCATTCATGTGACACTTGAAGTATTTCTAAAAAAATTAAAAAAAAGTGCATGAAGTAAGTTGAGCTGATCACGCAGCGTTGGGACAGATCCCTTGTTCATTCTTCGTATGTTTACTGGAACAAATGATGATGTCTATATAATATCAGCAGTTTTGCACAACCACACCCCCTTCCTCAGAATGAATACATACGACACTTTGTTTGACTTTGACCAACTACAGTACAGCAGGGATATAATATGACCAAATAAAATAGTTTCTGAGTGGGCAGGCTTTCGGCTTTCTCAAGCTCGACTCCATTATCACAGTCTTGTATAAAGGTTTGTATTATTAATCTTAGGCTAAAATGTAGAAAGTCAAATAATAAAATAAAGTTTGAAATACAAAATACAAATTTGACATGGTGGCAACTGACAGAAATATGACGGCATCTGTATATACATACACTTCTACAAATATACATCACAATAATAACTACAATAAGTAGGGACCACAATTGAATTTAGTCTCAATACGACAACTTTGTAAGCTTCTATTACGTGGTCTATGTCATTTTCATGACTTCATCCACTCCTAATTACGCGATGATACACAAAAGAGGTTAAGTCAACTTGGGACGCCCATAATGATGAGTACACTCTGCAACTGTCAGGGTAGGATGATTGGAATTGTGGAGACATGGGGGGAAGGAAACGGAGCATGTTGATAAATCCCGAGGGAATCAAGTGGTCAACCAGAGCGCAGACAGACTTTACACCCAGTGGTTGACTATCCCAACAACAAATAAGGAACGGAAGAAGGAAGAAGGCCTCACTCCACAATGTAGAGACTGTTGGCTGACTAGGCGTAGAGCGGTTTACAATGTACGTGGCTACTGGGCCCCCACTGACTCCTCCTGACAAGAATTGCAGCGTGAGTTGATGCAGCACAAAGTAGTGATTGGGTGTTCTTGTCACAACAGGGTCCAGGAAAAACGGGATGAGTTAAGTGCTTGGGTACTCAGACTGGCATCCCATCTCAGCGGCACAAGGTCGCCGCCGTTTGTCATATAGGATACTATTTAAGAGCAGCCACACTCCTGAACAATGGCATCCTTCAACACAGTCACCTCCAACTTGGGCTTGTTGGGGTTTGCAGAGTTTACATGAATGACATCCAACTCAGTCAGTTTTGTCGGGGTGCAGCAGGGCCTGGGGGCGACTCCTTTGCCCTTGGTTTGGTGCATGACATGTTGGAACATGGCATGAGTGGAAGAGTACCCCACTCGTTTCGCATTGCAACGTCCCACGCACACATGTGCGTCAAACTCCTGGGGTTCGATAATCACTTCAGAAATGCCCAGGTCAGTAAACTTAATCTTGAGAGATCGTCGACAACAGCTCTTTCCCCGGCGAGTTTTGGTGCAGTCGATCCCAGCCCTGGGTTTCACCTTGAAGGACTGAAGCGTTGAGTTGGGGGCGGAACGGCGATTTCTACTCTTCGGCAACTCACTCGTCACTAGACGAAGGCTGCCAGAGGAGAAGGAGAAGTTGCAGGAAGCGATGAGCTGGAAAGAGGGACTAGGGTTAGGGGCAAATAGCCACGAGATCATTGCTGTGGTGAGGTCGTAATTGCCTTCTTCTCCACTTGTCAGTCTGGTGGCGTTAACCAAGGGACGACAGCCTTTTGGAAGCACTAGTTGCGCCCTTCGGACACGGATATCCCTTTCTCGCAACTTCTGTGAGTTGATGTCAAAGTGGAATGTCGTCGTTCTATCTATCTCATCTAGAAACAAACAATGGAGCTTGATCAGTGATTGGTCTCATTATTGCATGAAGTTCAAGAAGCAGTAAGAGGAAGAAGCATGAGGAAGCATGAGGAAGAAGGATAAAAAATACTGTACATGATATTTTTTAGAAGCGTTAGAACGCTCTGTGATCATGGCATGCAACTCATTTTAAATAACTGAATGTTGCGTGGTTTGTGACCACCGAAAATGTTTCGGCGACGAGAAAATGAGACAAGTGCAGTAGATTCAAAGATCCTTTTTTGCAGTGATGACAACTGCTCTTGATTTTTACTGTAGTTCATGCAACCATTTGGTGGGTGGGAACACATATGCAGTCCCGTTAAGAGAGAATGATTGATGAGTCTCCAGTATTAGGTTGGTTGTTTGGTTGGGGTAGTTGTTTTCTTTTTACTCCCATCAATTACCCACCGGTTCACAAAGATTGAATTTATCGTGACTAGTGTTTAATTTAATGCCACCGTGTCCTCAAATAGTTGCTCGATGGGTCCTTTGTTAACTGACTCCACTGTCGAAGCCTAACTCAAGTTTTCAATCAACATGGTTTATGGGGAAATGTACATGGTGGTGGCCCCACAGGCTAACTTGCACTAATTCATTAACATTCTTGAATAGCTAAGAAGACACATGGACTTCACTCACTCTCTCTCAGCAACAAAGAAAACAAGGCTCTTCTAGACAATCATATAAATTTATAAACTGGTTGTTGTGTCCTTACTTTGCCATTAAGAAACAATTAATTCCGGGTTAGTAGTTGAAGATGCCCAGCTAGTGGCTTGATGGTTATAATTTGTAGACGATGCCCCGCTGATGCTCAATTAATAACATATAAGGCTACCAGAAGTTATTGAATGAACAACCTGTACCGCTGCTAAAATCGGATTTATGCACTTGAATGACCCCAATTAGTGTTTGCTTATAGTTATTGATGCATCGTTATTTTCCTCCTTCCAAATTATGTGGAATTTACGAGACCAGGTGTGAGATCAATTGGTGGTTGACCATAGTGCATGCATTTGTGGTTGGACCCATCCGTTTGGGTGGACAAGAGGCGAGTTGCATTGACAGGAGGGAGGAAAGTGCTGGAATTTGCTGATAAAGTATGACAGGAGGAATTCGCTGTTTACAACAAATACAACACGATTTTCAAGTAGCTGAAATCTGACCCAACGAGTTGTAGTTGGACTAATGCTTGTTATAACCTCTCTGACTATCATAGCCCAGTAGAAGTAGTAGTAGACGGAAAGAGTTTATTGCAACCTGATGTTGATTGCCCTCGAATAAATCAGACCACAACAAACTAAGATAGTTTAAGACCAACTTGAGCAATTAAAAACAAAATCGTGGTAGCTGCTAAAAACCCTGACATTGGTTGTTCCACTTGATTTTAATCCGGTCTTTCTAAGATGCTTACTTTATTAATGTATTTCATATCAAAACCTGATCTAAATAGTTATGTAGTCCATTAAAAATTGTAATTGCTATAAACTATAAATGTACTTTTTAAACCACCCTGGTTCACACCATAAATGCCACAGTCACGTGAGAACTAAAATCAAAGCCGTCCACCACCTTCCGTGAATAATCAGCCCAACGACGTGACCCCATCCCCGTAGAGACTTTCTCCAGGATGACAAAGTGTGCCACCCAAGCACCGTGAATGTTGGCGGCGTCAAGTTACAGAACAAGACGAGTGACACCCGAGCCGGTGATGCTGAAATATTTGAAGGTGCGTGACTCATTTCCCCGAAGTCAATTAACGACTCACGTAGATAGAGTGAACCTCTGTGTGTGGTGATGTCAGGCCTTCGGTTGGCTATTTTTGAGTCCATTCAAGAGCCAACTCTATATTTGGGTCCGGCTTCATAGACACCCCCAAGCGAGATCAGTATACAAACATAACAATGCTAAAAATAAATATTATGTTATTTTGAGGCGTCCAGGCTATCAAATGACATAAGGATCGCTTTCTGGACGACAGGTGAGCGATAGTCGTCCAAAGCTTTATGAACAATACATAGAAACTCCACTTTCGGGTGAATGAAATCAACCCATCTTATTTTCAGCTTTATAGGTAAGTAATGTTAATAGGCGCCGTCTAAATATCGAAGGTGTTCATGAACAAATTATTGCATGCAATGTGAAACATTGCATGCACAAAAATTGCACAGGACCACTACTGTATGACAGCAGTAGATCACACTCGAGCAGGTTGATGGAGTCTCATATAGGAAAGAATAAGATGGACAAAATCCTTCTTTTTTGGCAACTGATTGTTTTGGGGTTTTCCAGAAGATCATCTCCGCTTGGGACTCATGTCTTGTGGAGAGTTCTTGTATTAAACTACAGACCACCAGTTTTAAGGTGTAGGCATATAAACACCACAGGATTTGTAGGTATCCATCCACATGTAGAATTTGCTGTCCACTTCCTCTGCTTACGTATCACATGGATGCAATCATCTTGTCTTTGTCTTGGTGCAGTAGATATGTTCGGTTGTGTTGGTGGTGGTAGAAGGATGTTGGTGTTGGAGTTCAAGTGGTTTCACGCAGCTACTACTTCTGGGGCCTTTTTAACATGACGAGATTTATTGCACGACTCACTCAATAATTTAACAACTCGTTTCTTTGTTTGTATCGAGAAGCGATAAAATAAAATTGAGTCTCCACCAAACTGATTGGACGGGTATTCTTGATGCAAATTATTTCTTTTACTCCTTTCCTCGTGTACATCCATCCACTGAATGCCCAGTCATTGTCCGCAAATTTAATTTTTAAACTTCTTTTTGCCTTACATAAGCTTTACTTGCGTCAACTGGACACTGGTTCTCGTAAATTTACTCGTTTAATATGGACGATAAACTACTGTATGTCATACTGTCATTAGGCATCCAGTATCTCGTTAATCGTCATTCTCGTTGGAATATCATTCTCATAATTAATGTTGCTTATATGGAGGGGCCATTGTGCTTGATGGTCATACATTTCCCGAAGAAATGAAAGGAAACGGAACGAGAAGAGAGGATAGAGAGAGAACAAGAGAAGATAGACGTCAAGGAAGACATGCTTCGAGTGGGGTTTCCCATCCACCTACTCTTGCTTTATCCCAAGGCTGTGTCTAATACTTTGAACAGTTACGCCACATGTTCATCATGAATTGGCACAAATTCCATCACTTTCAACCCTCGGGCTCCTCTTGACCATTTGGGATTTTCCGGTAAAAGTAAATCAAACATAATTTCGAAGCAGCCCCTCCCGTACAACAAACGAGAGATCGGAAGAAATTCGTTGGCAGCGGATCGGCAACTTGTTGCATATTGCATAGGGTAGGGGCTGTAGACAGTAATTAATACCATTCCAGCTGATAATTCGAATACGTCGACACATTCTCGTTTGTTCGGACTTTGGGACTCTGTTAATATATAATTGCAAATTTAAAAATGTATCAAGTCTCTGGCAACTCTATTTGCTAATGTAGTATTATTATTATCCAATTTGCACGGGTCAGTACGCTCTGATTGTGTAATTTCAGATTCTAAATGTCCATCGCTATTATCTATTCTCAATCTCTATCAGACAATAGTTTGTACTTTGAAAGTGCAGAATAAGTCATAAATGAATTTTGCAACAACGAACCGAATTTAATCAATCCTTCATCTGTTGTGGCATTAACATTTAAAAACACGCCCAAACCAGCAAGTGTTATTTCTCGTGAAGTAATCAAAAAGTGGTTCTTTAAGATTTCGAAGGTGTCGGAACTCATCCGTTGGTTCTTGGTTCATCTATTTATTTGCAAACAGACAAGCAAAAAGTTGAATCGTCCACTGGGATGATTGGACAGGTCGAGTTCGATACTGGTTGTTGGAGGCTTCGCAAAGTAGTTATTATGAAATGCACTCCTGGTAAACAGATATAACACAGTATATGTTCATGTTAAGTAGTTATCATGCTCACTGACAATGAGACGGACAGACAAAATATTTATATAAAGTATTGTAGCTTCTGCTACATATGTAATAACCACAGCTCTCTTCTATTCAACTTACGAATGTGGAAATGTTTGGGTACAATCATACAATCAATTGCCCCCTAATTACAATCAAAGACGTTATATGAAAGGTTCATTATCATCCCCAAAGCTACGGCCACCCGGAATGCAAAGAAAGCAGAGAGAAAGTCCGCTAAAATTTAGAGAGAAAGAGATTTAGGAATTATGCCTACCTTGTACTCCTTCACTTATGAAGACTTGGGTTCTGGTGATGGCGTTTTTCCTTCGTCGTTTTGGACCCATGTCCGTCCACGCTGCTTCTTTACGACGACGTACGTTGCTCATATACTGCACATAGGCAGCCATGTACTCCTCTTTGCTGATGGTCAATTCCTAAGAATTAAAAAAGGATTCATTGTTATGAAAGGAAATTAAAAAATCATATTGGGTGAGTTTGAGATGAGACGATGCGTAAAAACTGGGTAGTATAGAGACATGTTGTCCACCACTCTTATCATCATATCATGTCTGCATCTTTAACAATGTGCAAAAAATTTCAGATGTTTTGACGAAGAAAGTTGCACAATAAAAAATGTAATCGCAACAGGTGGCTACGATACGATTACAAAGGAAACATGAGAAGAATGACTTGTTGCTTTATTTTGGAGGAAGTGAATTAAAAAATAAATTATTTGGGGTGTGTAATAATTGTTTTAGAACTAAAATCCATCACGTTTTTAATTCAAAGTTTGAGTATTGCATGGGAATTAAAAGCCAGAATTGTGTCGTGTAATGTATTTGTCCTGGCCATCCTTGTGCATTTTACGACTTTTGATGAAAGATATGAGAGGATTTGACTCTGAAAATGGATCCTTGTTTCTTTTCCTTAGCTATTTATGTATGTTATGCTGGTGATGGGTGATGGGAGTAAATGATAAGACGAGTCCAACTAAAACCAACCAAGTCCAGAAAACAAGAAGATTTTAAAGTGTCACAACCCAGCCTCTTTCCATCATTGCCATTGAATTAAAGCCACTCTCATGTGCAACAAATAATTTTAATTTTCTTGACTAATGGCTTGTTTAACACCAAAGAGAATTGGCAGCTGCGGTGGAAACGCACCATTACATGGGTTGCCTTATCAGTGGCAGAGGTCGAAGTAGCATCAGTGCATTTAGGTTGTTCTTGTACATTTTAATTACCACCACCAATAAGAATCATATAGTTAAAAACTTCATTGAGAGACAACTTGCTCTTGTAATTAAACAACACTTCCTACTCTCATAAACACCAAAGTGGTTCAGACAACGACACCCAAGGCGACCTATTAATGAATGAACGAGTCTCACTCACTCCCTGAGAAATGGTGCGTTTTTTAGGAAATGTTGCTTAATCTGTTGCTAGCAATTGCAACCTTATTATATAAGAAATAGGCTGCGTCGCAGAGGGGAATCCCAACTGGATTGACATTGATTAGAATTATGTGGCATGAATGGTGGTGCTCAAAACAAATTACGACACAAGTTCACAGGTTAGTGCAGTGAGGTTGAGGGCTGGAGCGTGTGAACCCGTCATTGATTGATAAGCCAAAAACCTATTGTCTGCTCGAATTCACTGAAAGTCAAATGACAACTCAATCTTTTATTGGCACAAATCTCAATAAAAATGTCACCATCAACGTTTTTGTGCATTTTTGTCTGATAACTTGATTCGGTTTAATGTATAATTTGGTGTTGCTATTTGCGTGATGAAGCACCACTCGACATTCCTATCATAGTTGCATAGATCAAGCCACAACAATGCCACTTCTCACGTCATGATTTGCATGGGTTCCTTCCATTCCCAAATTCCATCCATCTCCAATCTAAACTTTTGCCAAACTTGCAACTAAATACTGTACGCTAACTAAGGGACATGGTCCAAACTTTGCGAGTTTGTAATTGCATTTATATTGTGAATAGTGCTGTCGAAGCAGTCAAGTGTTACAATAGCATCACTGTCAATCTTAGCAATAGTAGCTTGCGTAAGTTGAGATGGGGAAACCCTTGAACAAATCTCTAGGCTTTCCATACGAAACTAATTTAACCGAATCGGCAACTAGGATGCAATGTAATTTTGAGTGCAAATTCTTCCTCATGCATTTATTTAAGTAATCTCGTCAATTCAAGTTTAGACCCAGGATTTTCCAGTCTTTACAGATCAATCATGGATGGTTCTTTTCTATACAAACTGCTTCATACTTACATGTTTACGCACACTGGGGACATGACAATTAGTCGAATTAAATGAAGGCTAAATGGCATAACTTTAACCACTCCAGAATCAAAGGACTCCGCTACGGAAACCGAGTGTTGTAGAAACATATTTAATTTGTTCTGACAACTCACTCTGTAGTACTGGAGTCTGGTCTGCTGTACTAGTCATTACTCTACGAGCGAGAGATTGGTAACAATAACACCACCTGGAGGGAGATAACTTTTTACGTTGTCGATGACGAGATGAAGTCAAAGGTCCGAATTCTTATGTGATGACCAATAGACCAATCTGTGGTGGATGGATGGGAATCCCCCAAAACAAGCTTTAAGCAAACCCCGGCATAATTAGCTTGGTCACATTCTGCGGATGATTTTGCAACTCTCCACCCAGTATGCTAACCTTAACCTTAACTAAATACAAAATTCCGACCTTATGATGCATCTATCTCCTATCTCGAATCATTCACGCCGAGTTTTGACCCCATCCAATGTGCATTGCTGAGCTCAATATTTGTGAACAAAGTAATAAACGTCAGAGTTCAATAAAGTGCAACAATATCTTGAGTGAGATGCCGTTATGCAGTCATAAATGCTAGACGTTTTAGTAATACCAATGTACAGATTCTAGCAGGTTGTTCTGCCTTATATGCAATTAATTGCAGACTGTTGCAACAATATTATATAGATTGTCTACAGCTTGAGGGAAATTATGGAAATGAGTGTTCAGTGCTTTGGCCCAGACCGAACAGGTACTTACAGATATACTTACGCACAAACCATTTTATTGTTTCAGTGGAAGCATTAGCAGGGTGGAATTGGTATGTATGCACCTTAATTAAAAAAAACCGACGGTGCTGACGTCATGGCGAGCTGATGCATCTCGACTTCTTGGGCTTTCCACTGGAATAATGCAGGATCTGTTGACCACCACAATGCAAACGTCCAACACTTCTGAGGAATCACCGCATCTACCAATCCAAATACTCATTCATCAACATGCAGATCCACTCAACAAGTGCAATCAGAGGAAGGGTCATCTTCGCTTCGGGTTGTTAATAAATACCGTTTGGGGAACACAAAAAATGGTTCTTCGAATCAGTTCCAAAAAATTCACAATGCATGAATTTACGACCACATAGTTCCTCTAAGGAATGCCGATTTAGGGACCCTAGCCTAGGGTCACCTAAAAATCAGAATTTTCAAAAACAAATTTGTTTTTTGGGCAAATGTACACCAGATAAAGTAGCCGGCCTGGTGGATGTCATAAAATGAACGATTTTCTTCGTTGGCAAGTCCACGTACGTATGTAATGGACCCAAAATAACTCGATAATAACTCAATGCATAAAGAAGTAAAGTGATGGATGTTTTTCTCAGAACCGTCAACCGAGATGTGATGATGCATTCACTAGTATTGAGTTCCATTTAAAGGTTACATAATAAATGACAACAATCAATTTCTCCTCGAATGACAATTTGTTGCAAACGTTTTCCGTCTGATTTTGGGATGCAGTAAAGTTTTATGGCTTTGGCTAGAGTCATTCAGGAGTCATCTTGACCTGACCCATAAAGAAGGTTGGCCCATGGATCCATCCATTCATTCGTACAGAATAGCCTCAGGTGAAATGCCAAAGTCCAAAAAAGTGATGGCTCATCCAAACACAAAATAAGTTTTCCAGTGTCAACAGGGGGAATTACAGAACCAATGATATTTTCACATGTAATTAGCTCTAATTTGGCATTCTCCTCGTTCGTTGTCACCTCTGAGAGCACACTTGCGTTCAACGTTCTTTCTATGCCAAATGCTGTTCAAATAAAATACCTACACAGCACAGCGAAAGAACCCTTGCATAATTACGCATTTTTGAGTAAGAGACCGGACAAATGAATGAGTCATTCATCCATACGCACATTTACCTCTTGCAAATGTTGTACATATCCATTGTCACTCGTTTTCATGCAAATGTCTCTCATCTAGCTCACTCACGAGGAAGTAATGGTCTGGCAACATTATCTTCAAAAATGCTTATATCTCACCTCATTAGTCAACTTTAACTGAAACTAATGAGACAAATGAGGTCTGAGAGGATTTCATCAGTTGCACTCTTTAGATTGTTTTCCTTTTACAGAATGCTCTAACTACAAAAACAAATACACATAAATTTATACGCAACATGCACTACCACCACTACTCTACGAAACACATAATTGGGACCAGTTTCTCTGAAAACAGTGCAACAACTGCCATTTAGATAACCGTCCTCCACAGTAATTACTTAATATGCAAGAATATATTGTGAACAATGGAATGAAATGGAGACTATTATTGCTTACAATGAATCATCACAAGTTCATTTTTTGCAGTGAGGGAACCCCCGTTACAGATTACGTTGAAGGGGATACAATGCAGCACTGATTAGGACAAACCCAGTGGCACAAAAAACCAAGATCCTGTTTTAAGCTTATTCTGAATTCCTCTTAAACGACATGACTGACACATCGCAGGTGGATCATCACAACAATAAAAAGTGGAATTAACTCAGCACAGTGACCACCAGCACAAGACCTATCTCTCAATCCATCAAGAAACTATGTGGGCCAACATCATCATCATCATCTTCATCCTCCTTCATGCGAAGCGCGTTTCATTCCAGCACACCAGAAATTCCAACCTGCCAATTCTACAGAAGTCTGACTTCTTTTGTGAAGAACTGACCATTTCTCCGAAGCCCGCAATAAGCACACAGCATATAACAATAATGCTACACTTTTGCATGAATACACATTTAGCCATACTTGGGTTTATCCCAAATGGATACAATCTTAATACTGGAAATGACTGGATTTGTTTGTATTTGACATCAAACATATCATCATGGATAACATCCTTTAACATTGTTGAGAATGCATGTTGTGGGAATGTTTAAAGGAAGTCAAATTTCCTCCTTGATCAATAACATCTTCAGCCAATTGAAGTGTACACCTGTCAATTAGTAACTCATCCGCGTCTCAATGACTCCACACCAAGAGTGGATCTTAATATCAAGTGCAAACATTTTGTTTGTTTTCTCCATGAGATCGCTATTGGGGTGTGGGGTCTTGTGGTTATGAATGCAATCGTTTCATCAACCAACACGGTTTGCATTCACGCATTAGTGCACCAAATTATCCCGAAGATGTAAACAAACAAGCGTGTGATGCAGCAGGGCAATTCCTCATAGTTTACTTCTAATGAATGTAACAATAATACTGCATCAAAAAACCCATCTATACATTGTTCGGAGACTCTATAATCATCCAACAACTTAATATTTGTATGTAGTTTCAACGACATTGGAGGATATCCTCCAAAAATAGAATTTGCAAGCTTCGTGTACATGTAATAACCTCTTAAGGCAAAGGTTATCGAAATTATAGATAAATACATGTACATATCATTTTTGGTCATTTGTTGGTTGACACTAATATATTTTATGTTTATCACATGGCTACCATGAGATTTTCCAATTTAAAAGTCGTGAGGACCTGTAGAGCTTGATGATTGTTAAGTTTCTTACATTTTTCAATCTCTTCCTATTGAATACTATGTATAATGAGTCTAATAAGACGTGAGGAGGACTGTGTGCCAAATCTTTGTGAGCATGATTCACTTCAACAAATCCTCGTGTTCCCCAAACTACTTTCTACTAGAATAATCTGCCAGTATTCATCATTCCCCTCTAATTTTTGTATACTCTGTCATTTCACAACTTTTATGAGGAAGTATGAAAATTGGACTATTCACTTCTCAATGTTATAATGAAGCAAGAAATTGCATGGACTTGAACCCTGCACTTGGCAGCTAAAGGAATTTCACAGGAAACTGAAGAATAGCAACACAATCCAAGGTGCACTGCATACTTCACAGCATACACAGGTTATTTTCACGAGTCACTACACTACCAACCATAACCATTCATCAACAAACAAGAATACTTGGAAGGTAGTTGGCAAATGCAAAATCATCATCTCCAAAGTGATACCCATAGGTTATTCAACGCCTCACAAATTTCACAACTGATGAGCATGCTACACAATATCGTTCGTTACATGGCATTGTTAAGGAATGCAGCCTGTAATTTTCAAAACAATCCACAATAACGTATCACGCATGATGATGCCTGCTTCATACACACGCAGGACAAATCATAGAGTCAGTAAATTAATGAATTAGGGATTAGGATTAAGCCATTACTTCAAATTTACAGCCCTTGACAAAGAGTGGACAATGAGATGGTGGGAAATCCATTCATGCCATTTTGGTTGATAGGATAAGGCCTCATACGGAAGTCTCATTGTTTGACACTCGAACAATGGGCAAGATGTGATCTCTGACTGGACTCTGACCAATTAAGACAAGAAAGAAGAGCACTTGATAGTGGTGTTTGTAGTGGAGGGTCGTGATTGAGGAATTTGACCCCGGTGGCTGGTTTGATATGGTGGGTGCTGCTGTCTCTTTGTCTTAACTTGGATGACAAACAATGATGGGAGACAACAATGGTTCATTATACTGGTTGTACATAGATTGCCCTGTGACCAACATTAACATTATATCTACCTTTGTGCCACTACTGCATTTTATAATCTCCTCAGATCTTACTGCAGTTATTGGGGGTTGAGAAATAGTCAAGTGCAAAAGTGCAACAACCAATGAACCGATTTATATGAGAACCGAGACTGGTTCTATCTCGTCTCATTTTGGTCACTATCATCCACCACCACAAAATGCAACTCTGTTTTCCCGTTCTCTCGAAGTCTCGACTTCAATCATCCCAACCTAAATGCTATGATATACATACACGAAGTTTCCATTGGTTGTTGTGTTTCTCTACTTATTCTCCCTCACCACTAAAACTATACAGACAAGGTCGGAGGAAACAAGACCTACCTGTGGGGTAGTTGGAATGTATGCATTCTCCAAGCCCAACTCGCGAAGAATATTGTTCCGAAACCGGAACTGATCATCATCCTCGTCGTCATCGTCCAGCTCATTATCTTGAGGATCATCCCAGTTCGGGTCGAACCTCTGCTCGTCCCGTGCCCTCCACTCTACTCCTCCATCAGGCAGAGAGGAGTGGTTTCCTCCGCCATGAGGGGGTCGCCCATGCGACAAACTGAGAAGGAGGAGGAGGACATACAAAGGAAATATGTTCAGGTGGATCTCCATACTGCCCACCTTCACGCACTGCATTTTTTCAAAACACAAACTCAACAGTTCTCACATTATCTATCCAGCACAATACCCCTCAATTAATTATGATGGGGGCACACAATCGTCTCGTCTCACAATGAACTATACACGCACAATTATTGTCTCACTTTGTTTTTAGTCTTGTTTCTCCTCCAAAGTAATCAACTGTACTAAGATAAGAATTGATTTCTGCATTGCTTGATTTTTCTTCCTTCTTTGAATCACAATTTTCAACTTGCCACAATGTGTCCAAATGTACCAATGCAACACAAATAAATTCAGTTATTCTGCTTATATTGGGATAAAGTTGCTGTTTTTACTCGGACAACTGCCGTGCTACTGAGTGCCGGAGATGAGACTCAACTGGTACTTATATGCAAGAGATGCTCTGTTCGCTTATCTATCACCATTGCCTTGCAGTGCAAGGCTTGCACTAGCACATCTCAACCAGTTACAACCAATGTATTGCTTAGTTCACACGTCTTATGGCACATGCTATAACCAATCTCATACCCCCACAGTCAAACCCCCAAAATCTAGTTTTCATACCACAACAAACTTATCTAACCTAAGTCTTGATATCATAATTACCAATTATTCATCTACTTTTCAAAACCATTGCATTTCGAGGGAGGTCGTAAATCAATCAAGCAAATATTACGTGTTTTTAGACAAGAATTTAAAGAGTGAGATTTATATAAAGTGCTAAATGATTAAGGATGCATTATCTCGACAAGGAATTAAACAACCGTCAGCTCTACAGATGCGGACATTGATTCTGTAAAAATAATTGTTCTTGACGGGTTAGAAAAGTATACAAGCTGCACTAACAACGGGCTAATTGCAAATTCTTTCAAACCAGAATTAAAAGCAGACCAGAAGAACTTCTTTGCATTCTTCAGAGTAAAGGACGAGACCGGCTTCGTCCATTCAGTAGTTGTGCTTCTCAAATATATAACCCCCGATTTTTCAGTGGGGTTATTATTTCTCTAATCTCCCTGCACAACGTCTAATCCAATCAATCCCATCTTATTAAGACGAATATGATGATGGAGAATTACATATGCATGAAACTTGACGAAAGTGTGCATTTATCAACAACAAGGTGCTGGAAGATTAATATATCTGAGAGGCAATCACATGCAGACTTTATTTTAATACAAGTACTTGAAATAATGTTATTTGATTAAAAGTTAAAAAATGAATGCAGTTTATGCAAGACGAAAACAACTACATGCCTGCCGATCAATTTGATAGATCAAGAAACAGATTTTTGCAGGTGACAGGTGCCACTATTCGCTATTTACTGTTGCGGATTGAAAAACACATTCTACCTGTACACTCAACGCTTTACCATAGCCAAGTATCATCC
>JAQIWQ010000033.1:0-36944 GCA_034695825.1 Folsomia inoculata | reverse complement strand
CAAGCCACAACCAAGCTCATATCATCCATTCCACCAAGCTAAGGGTCCACCAGCACAATCACCATCCATCACATATCATATCTCATCCCTTCATCCTCCATATCCAGCCACGCAAAGTCATCCTCTTTACATCATACTACTTTTACAGTGTGTGAAGCCAGAGTTGAAATGTCTACCTTTGAACCAAGATTTTTGTTTGAAGCAGTGAAGAGGTTCAAACACATGCAGTATGAATATAGTGCAAGCTATTCAGTTTGTTCGAAAGCAACATCTCCGGTTTCTACAACTACCTTACGTAGGAAACTTCTCCGAACAAGACTCAGTAATGTATGTAATGTCAAAAATTCCCGATTTGGAAAGTGTGATAATCGAGAGGGGTATTCATCAGACATGACCAAACCTTTTCTTGTGGAAGGAGAGTTGGAGTGGATGTCTGAAGCAAACCAGACCAGACCTTGAATGAATGTGACATTGAGGGTGCAGTTCAGTGGTCAACTAGTCTTCGCGTACTTGACCAGAGAGGTGGGACCCAGACTCCACACCCACTTTGAGTCCAGAGAGTTGACGTTGGAGGATACACTGTCATCCATCTTCGATAGGGAATTGAGCACATTGCTGTGGGCATTTGACATCTTCGACTCCAATATTGGAGAAGAGTACGTCATTTTGGAGTCTGATTACGAGCCCTTACGATACATGCTGATCTCATCAAACAGGAATTAGAGAAGAATCATAATCAGTTTTTCGGTAAGGTGATTACACCTTCCTTCTTGATCCATCAGTCTAATTGAGACACCCACATTTCGGTATATTTCTTGAAAAATAAAGGGAAGTAGTATTCATTATAACCGGAGGAACGCTTGAGTTCACTTCGTCCTTGATAATCGGAGGGACGCTTGAGTTCACTTCGTCCTTGGTCAAGATAGAGCCTGGATACATCCCAGCTCAACCCAACCTTATTTAGTAATGTTCAAGTTGTTCACTAGTTAGTCTTGTTGTGGTTCTTGACTCGGAACCAATTACCAATAAACTATTGTTCCCGTAATTATCGCCATTTTGTATTGGGGGATTACTGCACATTGCAGCATAAGGGGAACGGAGGAATCATAACCGCACCCACCCAATTATAAACTGGGAAACGTTCTTGCAAGCCACTGCTGAGTTTAGTTTGGTTTAGTATAATTTGGTTTAGTCTGTCGGATAGCCAGTTAAAAAGGTCAGGCAAAGGGTAAAGGGGGCCGACACGTTGCACTATGCATAAAAAACCTCCAATGATAAGTTCTTTTGAATTTAGGATGAAATGTTACAACATTGATATTTAACTCATCCGTAAAATGATAAATAATGTTAACTAAGCGGATTGGTGCCTGATAATTATAACTGATATATGAGTGGAATGAAGAATACTAGAACCATCAGAAATACAGCATTCTGTTACGTACATCTGCACATATTCCCTCATGCAGATGCTTCGGCTACTTAAGCCAGTGCATCCCTCATTAGGATTATCATTCTATATCAAGCTCCGACTAATACTACACAATAAATTACATGCATACATTCACATGCCAAATATCACTTATTCCATAAGCTTGTATTAATGCATTATTATCACAGAATGAAGCAGAAGGAGGTGTTGGACGAGCGTTAGATATTAATGATGTCGAATAGTACAGGGATTGTACTTGATACAACTCAACCATAGGTGTGGTTTAGTCAACAACCATTTTCAGTTGTTTTTGTGCATTCGTGTGTTTCTGTGTACATTGTGAAGTTTGTCTAGTAGGGTTTTTTAATTCAGTTTGAACTTGAGGTTAGTGTGTAATTGCGGGAGCAATAAGATGAACCGAACTGCACGTGGAAATGTTCAACGCTATCTTGACGACAATAAGGAAAACCTTCCCCACGGGTCAAGTCTTGGAAGACCTCCCCGTTGTCGCCGTGAATACCCAGATTCACCTGAAACCGGACCATCCGCTTAACGAAGTAGAGCATCTAACCATTCAAATGCAGAAATTGTCTCTCCACGAGAAACCTAAATCACCGGTGAGGAAGATCAGGAGGACACCCCGGGTGTTATCTGGATGGATCAACTGCGGAAATCCAAGCGATACAGGTGCGATAGAATCTGATTTAGGAGTTTTACGTGCAAATCATGCGAATGAACTTGTACAAATTGTAAAGGTGGCTCTGCGAGTGCAAACTGACGCGACGTTGCATTGTGTAAGTGATGTGTAAGGTGCATTGACCATTCAAATGCGGAGATGCGTTTTTTTTGCAAAAACTATAAAACTATAAAACCATTACTTCCAAACACTGCTAGCTTAATAAGCTTGTGAACATACATGAAGTTTGGAAGAAACAAATCAAATTCAGAATTTGCGAATTGTGTGGGTTATTACTTTAAATCCTGTTGGAGATGGAATACTGTCAGGATAGCACTTCCCCACATCCATATCATGATGGTACCATCCAGAAACCAAAACCCCCGAGCCTCACTCGTCCCTCCGACTCTACACGGACCAATCAATCGTCCTGCGTCAGCCTCTTCTTCACCTTCTTCACCCAAACCACTCCAGCGAAGAAGAAGGACGAAACGTCGTCTTCAGTCCAGTCTCGGGACAAATCATTCTCTTCCTGGCCTTCAGCCATCAACCACCTTGTCTAGTTTTCTTCTGAACTAGCCAAACCAATCCACCATTTTCATCTCTCTACCTACTAGAATAAAACGTAGTTTAAGGCTTGTAGACACATACAACAATCTCTCCGGTTATTGTTTCAATAAATATATATTTCGCAAAGCAACCTACAAGTGTCTCATCCTCGGGAACATTGAATAGACAGTTACACCCCCATACTGGGCCAGATCGTAAGGGCATCAGACTAAGCCTAGTGCTTACATCAGACAATCACAAGTGCACCAAGCATCCACCATCATTCCACTCTGATCTGAGTCCTCCCATTTCTCCATCCACGGAAGGAAGTAGCGAAGACCCCGGGTCACCATCCCATCCACCAACCAACCGCGAAGAGTAGGAGGTAAAGAGGTAGGAAGTGATGTAAAGGGCCCACACATCCCACCACAACCAAGCTGCATCCCATCCAATCCCACCAAGCCAATGTCCCAGACGCGCATCATTATCTGCTCTTTACAATATCTACACGACATGGATTAGTTGTTATTTTTGGCACTTTTGCAAGATGAGAGGTTGGAGATGGGGGAATGGGGGATGAGAGATTCTTTATGCATAATATGTCATAATACTTCATTTCAATATTTATACTAATAAAATGAATGAGTATTACTTATAAAGTAACACTTACTATTCTTATTAAATGCGCTGATTGTAGTAAGGTGGCAGAATTCCTTTTGCCGAATTACAATATTCGAAAGGAATGGACACGGTCGTCAGAACAGTGACGAAACAACTTTTTACCACCAGTCTTTTTCAACATAATCCTAAATTTTTAACCTCAAAAATTGTTTAAAAACTAGAAAGATATTTTCCGACATGAAAAATAAAATTCTAGTGAATCAATTTCATAACATATGATTTGAAAAAATTCAACAGTTTTAAACTTTGTTTTATACATTTTTCAGATTTTCTCCATGTTACAAAGGTTAAATTTTGTGACTTTTGTGGAATTTTGATGTTTCAAAATGTGAGACGTTTTGGAGATTTTGACGATGAATAAATAAAACTAGAAACTCCTGGTCGTGTGAAATTTTTGAGGAGTTTTGAAACTGAATTTCTAAGCTTTGAATTTGAACGTTTTGAAATTTCTGAATTTTTAGTAAAATATAAGTTTTTTGGTACCATCTATCGATGACCTAATTGGATAAAACGATGAGCTACGACCTACGACCATCTAAACAGATACAACCAATTTCATCTTGAGCTATTCCAGGCATTCTGTTCTCTACTAACTAGCTTAGATTATATACATTAAATACAACTATCAGGTTAAGGGTGACTGCTGTTCGTCCATTATTAGTGGCAAAAGTCTGCAAATTTTTCCGAAAGGTTAGAGATCGTTTCGGTGGAAAAGCTCTCAGAATTTTTTGTGACTTTTAATTCCGGACGAACAGTAGGTTTGATTTGAATTATAATAAATAATTATAAGGGTTGATGATTAATTGGTTGAAAGTGGAATGTGAGTGTAATTGCTGCGAGGAATACAAAGAGACGGACGGTTGAAGTTACTACCGATGATAATGAGGTGCCCCAAGGGAATTGCATTTGCTGTGAAATGAATGAAGCGATAGGTTGCGAATGGTGTTACCTTCATTCCTTCTCTTATTTACTTTCATTGATATTGTGGCAGTTGCTGGATTGGTCTGGAAACTGAGACGAGTAGGACTACGAAATTATCGATATCGCCAAAACCGTGGAGTGGATTACGTTGTGGAAATCTGTGTGCGGACAAAACACATTTTAAGTTGCTTAATTAACTATTTATGTCATTGTTGCTTGCTACCCGTGCGTGATGAATCCTGCAGCTTCTTGTTCTACATCCTTTGGAGGGGTGGGGTTGTGAACCATTTAGGTTGTGAATTGAGTGGTGCATACTCTGCTGCCACAAGATATTTGAAATCTTTATCTGAAATAGAAATAAATACTAAATAAATGTTTAAGAAAGATAATTAATGGTGGTTATGAATGTGATGATTGTTACATTGAAGAAAATGTTTTAATTTGGCAAGTCTTTCAGAGTCCTTGATGGGGATAAAATTATCATATCGTACACGCAAAGCATCATAATGGAGTGGATTACTTTGGTTAACTCTGTGGAATAAAAAATGGAATGGTGAACAAATGGCAAGGTTGGTGAAAATATATCTTTAGTTTATTACTCGAAATTAGTGGTGCAGTTAGCTTCCAGGCATTATCGTCCATGTAATAGTATTCTAGGTCACCTTCCCCATTTATCGTCCCCCCAAGTATAGTTGCTGGTGGTGGTGGTGCAGACCGTTTTTTATGTTGAGTGGTGCATATTCTTGCTCAAAATATTAAGTCTGAAAAAGAGAATAAATTTAAAAAAAATGAATGATTTGGACTAATAATTAATTAATTTTGATGGTCTTCATTCATTGTGAAATTTAAATAAAAATATAAAGAAACTGCTCCAATTTTGCAAGTCTTGGTAGAATATCTGATAAAAAATGCGAAAAAGTCACACCTCTTTCTTTCCATGGTTTATATATTCAGAGGGCTTCCTTGAAACTCGGGTCTAGAACCTTCTTCAGGCACCCCCTTTAGTAAAGTGACTTTACACACATTCATCATTAAGGATGAAAATATTAACAATTTTCCTTTATAAACATACCCAAAAATTAAAACCACACGAAACTCTTGTAGAAATTGACGGTAAAAAACGTGTCCACTTGACCTCCCCTCCCTCCCACCACCACCCAAAGTGAGGAGGAGGAGGTTGTAAAAGTTGGAATAAAGTAAAATTTGTTTTTATTCAAGATTTTAATTTTTGCAAATATTTCTTTCTTATTGAAAAGATTATTGTTTAGCCATTAATTGACGGTTCATCTCCTCCTTTCCCTGAACCGGATCATGATTTAGTCTCCTGGCCATGCATGCATTAATCGATGGACTGCACTGCACTGCATGCATTTTGCATGTTTAAACGATTGGTTTCGTAGATGTATATTACCGTAATGAATGATTATCTGGCTACCTCAGGATTTCAAATCGATATAACAATTTTTAAATATATTTTTTACTTGATTATCAGGTAGTTGTAATCATAGTAATGTATTTTATAAGCAGTTATAAGCTCCAGCACTTCCAGCAGGCATAAATAAACCAAATGTCAACATGATGCCGAGAATTAGGACCGCCGGAACTGGAAACAAACCAGTGTCATTTCCGCCGACTCAACAATTTATAACCGTGGAACATCCGACGGACACATTTTGCAAAATTCTAAATTAGTAAAAAATCATTTCTTTTCATTACTTGCATCGTCAAACGCGCATGTTGTTTTTGAAATCTACATAAAACATATATTTTTTCGTACGTATATTTTTTAATACGTTGCAATAAATCATTTACTAGACATTTTCACCTGCATCCATTGTTCATGAGCATGTCCTGATGTGTACCCACAATACAATTAAATCAACGGTAAGCAGTACATACTACACCAGGAATAATTTGCATCAGGCACTGAAATTTTTAAGTAACATAATTAGCAATAACTCGTTTAAAATGTCACACATATCAGCATACGAGTTTGAAATAGTATTAATATGCATGACCAATATCATATTACGAAAAGAGGGTCAAAAAATTCAGAAATATATTCAGTAAGCACATTTTGTATTGGTAGTGGTTGCCCGTATTATTTCTTCCGTCCGTATGCCTGCCTGTACACACAATGTGGGGTGCATGGAAATCCTGCCCGCCTGTATACACAATGTGGAGTGGAAATCGATTAATCGATTATTTGGGTGGCTGTTGCAAAAGCAGTATGATTCTGTGAGTAAAAGTAAGCTTTTCTTTCCCCCTACATACGCACTTTTCAACTCATCCACAATATTTCCCACATTGAATATAAGTAAAAATTTACGCATTTGAAACATTTAAAATATCTCCACAAACATTCCATACTGCATAAACAGATTCAACCAATCAATTTAATTTCAACATCATCAAGCCAACTACTACATACAATCAATTTCGTCCATAATTCACAAAATAGAGAGGTATATCGCTACAAATAAAATCTCAACTGTAGAAGGAGACCAACGTATTACGGTATCTATATAAAGTTGACTAAATTTTCATCATTATTTCATTAAATTCGGAGATTATACATTAAAAAAGGTGTGATGTATATGTATAATTCTGCATCCTCATATCGTGTACCTAAACAATATTACAGGGCAAGGAAACGAATGGAGTAAAATATTCGGACGACTAGTATTTGTAGTGAGGGTTCCACCATGGAAATGGAAACAAGTGTTGCTGGTTTAAAACTGCAGGTAACATTCACTATTTTGATTAATAATTTATTAAATCAAACCAATAGAAAATGACCTGCTTTATTGTCTCTAAAAAGATTTCCCAAAGGCTACAGAAAGGAAATATGATGCTGAATTATGGTATTCGGAAACCATCAGAGAATTTTCAAGGAAGGATAAAAGAACTGGAAATCCTGCACAACTTGATAACAAAGAATGAAAACGTCTTGGTCCTCATTAATGGAGTGGGTGGACAAGGAAAGAAGGAATTATGTCGAAAACTAATTTCGCAAACTCTACAAATCAATGCCAATTCTGTTCAACCAACCATCATTTGCTTTGATGGGAGTTGTGTTCTGAATTTGACCAACTCGGTTTTACAATATGCCAAACTGATTGGTGTGGATGTGATGAATCCGGAGGATAAAAGGGTCAGATTGACACTGCAACCACTCATCAAAGGCATTACAGAAAAGTTGGAACACGACTTATCCCGTGGGAGGACATTGGTTACAATTCACGACTTGGACAATGAATTATATGCTGAGATTGATGAGATGGTGGAATCCTTCAAAAAGCTCAAGGCAGTCTTGATTATTACTACTACGGCCACAAATGCGTCAAATGAAATTTTCAAAGAATGGATCAGAATTGAACTGGGCCCGCTGGAGGAACAGGAAGCCATAAAATTTATGATGGAGAATGGTCAACGGGATAATCACGATTCGAAACTGGATGTTGAGATTTTGTGTGACCTTTGCAAAATTGGGGAACATCATCCCCTCACCCTCCAATTAATTTGGGGGTATATTCGCAATCAGGAGCAAAAGGGTTTCCCCGGATTTGATTACATCGCAAAAGCAGATGAAGAAGACTCAAGTAACGCTTATAGCAAAGAAGAACAAGCCGTATTTCAAGCAGTGGGAATGTCAATGAGCTCAATCCTTGAACATAATGGGGAAGAGGGAATGCTCGCCATAAATGCACTGTACATTCTTGGATTAGTCCATCCATCTGGGATTAAGGTGGACCTCGTTGCAGAATTGTTGTCACTTTCCACCAGCAAACCTCGTATATGGACAAGGTTGACGCAATTTCTTCAAAATTTACGACCCTGTACCCGCCCCAATCCGCCCTGCCCAGCCTTTGTTTCTCTGTATGCCCATGTATCCCTCAAAATGAAAACTTGGTTTCCACAAAAACGATCACGGTCCAAAACCTTAGCGAATTTGGAAATTATGAACGTCTTAAAGTTGCTGCAAAACTATTCACTCGTACAAATCATTGGGGATTCCGAAATTAATGTGTGTATCCACCCCCTTGTACAGGAAGGGGTGCGACTCTTTTCCACAAATTGGATAAAGTTGGCAGAGAAATTGTTCACTTATATAGCTTTTCATACCGACAAGAGTTCCGTGGGAGAGAAGGACAAGTTTCACGAGGATGAATTGCGACATCTCGCCAAAATTATGGACCACATCATTGAAAACGGTGACCCAATTACTGATGAATTCATGAAGAAGCATTTTGAAGTATATCACGCCCTGAATATGCGATTGTTCGATATGAATATGCGTAGAGAAATGCTGTACTATGCGACGAAACATTTAAAAACGATTGAGGGCCTCTTCGAAACAGTTGGCCGAACCGCATTTGTACTGATGATCAAGATAAACCTAATGCTAGCTTTAACTGCCACACACTGCCCGTACCATGCTGCGGTGGAGGTGTTTGGAAGAACGTCACCATAGTTTTCGACAAAGACCACAAAATCAGTTTGACCATAAAAGAGAACTTGGCCAGCAAGTTATCAGAGGTGGATTATGAGGTAGACGAGGCATTATCAATGTATCAAGACGTATTAGGGCGAAAAAAGAGAATAAAATGTATATTATTTAACTGAGGACCTAGAAATGTTTGGAAACTATGAAGCCAAAAACCGTTACATTGAAATCACTGCTTCATATTTTAATAGAATTATACAACGACTAATATGCATTTGCGGTGTGGGAAAGGTTTGGCATTTTTCTTCGCTTTATTGTACATACTGCACACTAACAATTTCTTTATTAGCTCGGCCATTACTATGTAGCATTGGAACACGGAAAACTATAATAAGAGTATTCAGCTTCAAAACAGTTATGTCCTCCAAATTACATGACTGCGATTTTTGCAAAACTAATACTGCATTTAAATTTGTATCACTGTCTCGGGCTAAATGAAGTTGCACTTTAGATTTTTTGCCCGATCCAGGGCTTATGTAACCGCTGTGTCTGTCTGTCTTGCTGTCTGTCTGTCTGTCTGTCTGTCTGTCTAACGATAGAGTCCGTAATTTTTCACAAATCGACTTGAAATTTTACACACGTCTACTATGGGTGAAAAGACGAATCTAGTTTGAAGCGAACGATGAGCCAAATCGGTCCGCAGGGGGACAGGTGGGGGTCAATGTTACCCACACTGGTTTTGTTTCGCACCAAAAAAAGTCATCAAAAATTTGTTTTTTTCCTCTTTTCTCTGCATTTGTGCACCGAATAAAAAAGACTTTTCCTTCCTCTATTCCGCACCAAACATTAGACACACTGGCTCGGGCTAAATCAAGTTGCACTGTAAGTTTTGATAGATGTTTCCAAGTTTCCATTACTCCTGAATGAACTTTTCATCCTCTTAAAATAGCTAAAAAAACTCTGCTGTGATTTGATATAGCTTTCATGAACATTGTGATGGGAGTGAGGTCTTCTGATGTGTCAAATCAATATAGTCTTTACTTCAACAGTTTTATTTGGATTTAATTTAATTTTCATAACAAAACGATAAAACTGAACACGATTTAACGTAAGCCACGTACAAGGGCATTGATGAAAAAATTTACTTTAAATTTTTCCCCATTTACAAATATAAACGTACATACATAATAAATAATTAAGACATTTCATAAAAGAGTTGGTTTGTTGCATTTTTGACATTTGTGAATACTAAATGCATGGGGAACTCCACTACCAAGTTCACAGCAGTATTTATATATGCTAGTGGTTCTAGAGATGGGTATAATAATACGATAACACTATGTACAAACTTGTTGTACAAATACAAAACGGAATATCGAAAGGACTATGACCTAAATTGCAACATAATGTTCCATCAAATCCTTGTTCCAAGCAGCTATGAACTTGATTGTTTTTTTTAGTATCATCATGATCTTTCCCGAAACTATTTTCTTGGGCTGTCCTCACTTCCTCTATCATGCTCAGGGCTCTTTCATTCGAACCAAGAGCATACAACGTTCTTGCCACCCACCTCTTGGTTATTAAAGTGCATGGATCTAGTATTCCTTGTAGTTTTTTAATCCTAGCTCCCAATACCAATTCAAACATCTTCAAAGCAGTAGTATAATCCCCAACATGATAAAGCGAGGCTGCAACATTATGTCTTGATGTCAATGTGTTTGGATGATTCCACCCGACTTTCTTTCCATCATCCTTTACGGCTTCCTTGTACAACTGGAGGGCTTCAGCCATCTTCCCCATCTCAGCTAGGTCGGAGGCCAAATCCTTCTTGCCATAAGGAGATGAATGCATAATGCATCTGTCGGAGACCATAAGATGTTCCAGGACGTGGTCATAAAGCAACGCCGCTTCGGATGGGTCCTTCATAATTCTTGTCAGCGCACTTAATATTGACTTTTGTTTTGGTAAGCGTTTTTCCCTACTCTCGAATACTTGTTTGAATAGCGAGAGAGCTTCCTCTTTCCTGTTCAAAGCTGTTAAATGCGTTGCCATATTGTTTTTGGTGAACATGACACTGACATGACGGGATCCCAATTTTCTCTCGTTTCGCATTAATACGTCTTGATATATTGATAATGCCTCCTCCTCCTCACCTACCTCTGACAACTCGCTGGCCAAGTTCTCTCTTGCGGACAAAGTGAACTCGTCATCTTCTCCGACAAGTCGTGTGTATATTGGTAATAGTTTTTGATACACCTCTATCACAGCATGGCACTGGTGTTAAAGCTAGGCACAAGCTCGCGTTTATTGCCAGTGCGATTACGTGATCTGCTTCCAAGAGGCTGTCAACCATTTTGGAATGTTTCGCCGCATAGTACAACATTTCTCCATACATTTTCATATCGTACAATCGCCAATGGAGGGCGTGATATACTTCAAGATGTTTCTGGATGAATTTGTCGTTAATGCAGTCCCCGCTTCCAATGGTGTGGTCCATAATTTTGGCGAGGTGTCGCAATTCATCCACATGAAACTTGTCTTTCTCTCCCATGGAACTGTTGTCGGTATGAAAAGTTATATTAGTGAATAAATTCTGGGCCAACTCCATCCAATTTGT
Organism: Folsomia inoculata; assembly: GCA_034695825.1. Lineage (NCBI taxonomy): Eukaryota > Metazoa > Arthropoda > Collembola > Entomobryomorpha > Isotomidae > Folsomia > Folsomia inoculata. The sequence goes on along the minus strand of JAQIWQ010000033.1, from coordinate 25,624 downwards.
GGAAAACAATCGCACCCCTTCCTGTACAACGGGGTGGATACAAACAATAATTTCTTAATCCTCAATGATGTCTACGAGTGAGTACTTCTGCAACAAGTTTAAGATGCTCATAATTTCCACTTTGGCTCGGGTTGTTGGCCGTGATCGTTTTTGTGGAAACCAAGATTTCATTTTGTTGGATACATCGAAAGACAGATAAACAAAAGCTGGCCCAGGATATTCTCGTAGGTTTTCAACAAGTTTTGTCAACCTTGTCCATAAACGAGGTTTGCTGATGGACAGTGACAACAATTCTGCAACGAGGTCCACCTTGATCCCAGATGGATGGACTAATCCAAGAATGTACAGTACATTTATGGCGAGCATTCCCTCCTCCCCGTTATGTTCAAGGATTGAGCTCATTGACATTGCCACTGCTTGAAATACGGCTTGTTCTTCTTTGCTATAGGCGTTACTTGTGTCTTCTTCATCTGCTTTTGCGATGTAATCAAATCCGGGGAAACCCTTTTGCTCCTGGTTGCGAATATACCCCCAAATTAATTGAAGGGTGAGGGGATGGTATTCCCCAATTTTGCAAAGGTCGCACAAAATCTCAACATCCAGGTTCGAATCGTGATTATACAGTTGACCATTCTCCATAAATTTTATGGCTTCCTGTTCCTCCAGCGGGCCCAGTTCAATTATGGTCCATTCTTTGAAAGTATCATTTGACGCATTTGTTGACGTAGTGATATCAAGACTGCCTTGAGCTTTTTGAAGGATTCCACCATCCCATCAATCTCAGCATATAATTCCTTGTCCAAGTCGTGAATTGTAATCAACGTCTTCCCACGGGATAGCTCTTCCAACTTTTCTGTAATGCGTTTTAAGAGTGGTTGCAGTAGCAAGGTGATTCTTTTAAATTTGTCCTCCGGATCCAGCACGTCCACACCAATCAGTTTGGCATATTGTAAAACCGAATTAGTCAAATTGAGAGCACAACTCCCATCAAAGCAAATGATGGTTGGTTGAACAGAATTGCCATTGGTTTGTAGAGTTTGCGAAATTAGTTTCCGACATAATTCCTTCTTTCCTTGACCACCCACTCCATTAATGAGGACCAAGGCGTTCTCATTCTTTGTTATCAAGCTGCGCAGGATTTCCAGTTCTTTTATCCTTCCTTGAAAATTCTCTGTTGGTTTCCGAATACCATAATTCAGCATAATATTCCCTTCCTGTGGCTTTTGAGCAATCTTAGGGACATAAAACATATCATTTTAGGATGTTTTGATTTCGTAATCTAAATAGGGAATGTTACCTGCAGTTTTAATCCAGCAACACTTGTTTCCATTTCCAAGGTAGAATCTCGCTCTAAAGGTTAGTCGTCAGGATATTTTACTCCATTTGTTTCCCTGCCCTGTAATATTGTTTAGGTGGTACAAGATATGAGTATGCAGAATAAATAAATATACATACGTTAGCACACACTTCTGTATTTCATGTATAATCTCCGAATTTAATGAAATAATGATGAAAATTTAGTAAACTTTAAATACCTTAATACGTTGCTTATTTCCTTCTAAAGTTGAAACAATACATTTGAAGCGACCCACAACATTTATTTTGTGAATTATGGGCAGAATTGATTGTTGAATCTGTTTATGTAGTATGGAATGTATGTTAATATATTTAAAATGCCTAAATTTTTGCTTATCTCGTTCCATCAAACTTTGAGAATAGGGAGCTTTGAGGTTGAATTGAAAAGTGCGTTATGTAGGGGAAAGAGAAAAGCTTGCTTTCACTCACGCACAGAATCATACTGGTTTTGCAACAGCTACCCAAATAATCGATTATATAATCGATTTCAACCCCGCATTGTGTGTACAAGTAGGCAGACAGTAGAAATAATAAGTATGAGCAGGCACCACCAATACAAATGTGTTTATAGTATCAGTACATATTCTTTAATTTTGAGTCGTCTTTTCATAATATGATATTTTGGTCATACGATTGCGAACCACCATACGTGGTCACCTTTCCCCATGTACTTGTATGTAACTTACATAGCAGAATGCGTTACATTCGGATGCGCTGACCTGACCTATGCATGCAAATTGCAAGTCTGCAAATACATTTTCTGGGTAACATTTAATTTAAATGCTTTTATTTATCATTAATTCCAAAATATTTATAAAACTGTGGATTTTCGGAGAGATAAATATTGAACTTAGGGATTTTCAGCAGAGTTTAATAGAACCACCGATTTCATCCAAGGGTCACAGACCAACGGTACTGCAGGGGTATCTATTTTGTGTTAGTTCTCTCACCGTGTCCCTTATTGTCCTTGTGCTAAACTGTTTGCCAACCGCACAATTCGCACGTGGCATCGAGAAAGCGGATACGAATGCAGATCACCACTGCTTGACAGCCCTGTAGAGTTTGTATTCTTAATCTGGAAAATAACAACAAAAATCAAATGCCACCTTTCACCACACACAACATGTCATTTATAAAGCAACCTTGGAATGTGATCCTAGTTGGCCAGTGGAACAAAAATATTCCGTCTCTTTCGTATGAATCCTCAAATGTTGGGTTTTATTACTGTACAACTTTGAACAGAAATAGCATCTTTGTATATTATTATCGTGTGTCCCCCTCTTCATATGGTGGTGGAGGGCTGATTTTGTTTTTGCTTGATATTCACAACCTTGCACTGGGCAACTGAAGGGGAATTCCAGCGTGTGATGGACGCGGATGTGGTCTTCCAGGTTATTCATTTATGACGTTCGTTTGTAGCACAAGTTGCATTGGTATCGAAGGATGCCCCTGTGCTTAACTTGAACATGGCTGAGTATCCCTATTTTTGACCTGAAGCCGGCATTGCACTCATCACAATTCCAAACTTTCCTAAATTGAATCTTGACATGGCGAGAGGTGATATGACGGTTTATATTATAACCGCTAAAGAATTTCTTAGGACATTTGGGACATTTAAATGGTTTTTCTCTGGTGTGGGTCCCCATGTGAAATTTCAGGTTTTGAAAAGATATAAATGATTTGGGACAAAAGTAGCATCGGAATAATTTCCATTGTGGGCGATCCCGTTTAGCTAAATGTATTCGTTCATGACGGTTCACATCTCTCTTGGTCTTATAGGATTTTGCGCATTTTGAGCAGTTCCAAATTCTTGTTGTAGATTCATCTCCGTGAACATACTTGATATGCCTTTGCATATTTGATTTAAGTGTAAACAGTTTTTCACACTGGGGACAGGGAAAATTCTTTTCCAAAGTATGGGTCACAATGTGGCTCTTGAGGGCAGATTCAGTAGCCACTACTTTGTTGCAATGTGGGCAGTACAAACCTTAAATAAACAGGTTATTATTGTTGTGGTTTTCCATTTTCATTAACTTGCTACTAGCAAAAGTATGTAGTTTTACCTTTGCTTTCATGGGTTGTGCGGTGGTGCTGCATCATTGCACTTTGTGTAAGAAAATTTCTCTCACAATTTTTTTCTGAGCAGTGATATACTCGTCTTTGATTTCGTGGCAGGTGAGATTGTAGATGGATTTTAAGATGAGCCGGACCTTTGAGGGCTATTCTACATCCCTTGTGGGGACAGGAGTATTGGGTTTCCTTCAGGTGAACTAATCTTAGATGAGTGTCCTTGTTGAATTGGGTAGCATACATTTTGCCACATAATTCGCATGGGACAAGGGTTCTGGTTGAGTGGATAGATTTAACATGTCTGGTTAAAGTTGATTTCTGCGTGAAGGACATGTTACATTGTTTACAACTAAATGGCCGCAAATTGGAGTGGATTTGCATAACGTGCTTAGCCAAATTGCCTTTGCTTGAAAGTAGTTTAGAGCAGATGGGACAAGGAAAGGATGAAGGAGTGGGCGAGGGGGTGGGTGACGCTGGGTTCATTTTCTTGCGGTGTTTTCCTTCTATAAATATATACATACAGTCATTTAAAAGATTAAATTGAAATGTTAATGTTATCATCTTGTAACTGAATGGTGTAAGTGGACTAAATAAATTTAAAGACGATATGTCGTGATGCATTAAGGGTCAACAAACCAACAGAGCACAGCGCAGGTTTCTAATTGACAGGGAAATATTTGGCAAATGTTTCTGCCTTCCTAAATAAGACGTTTATGTCTCTGTAAAAGTTATCAAATAATTTGCACTTAGTTTATTTGAGTGCTTATGATTTATTTCATGAAACTGTAATTCCAATTCGTAAGCCCCGTTGCGTTTCAATGGTTATTTTGTTCTGGCAGGAAACTAATAACTTACAAATTCGACTAATTGTAAGTTTCTGTTCTGTTCATCCTTTATATCACTGCTCAAAAAACCTTTAAATCTATTTCGAATGTAGACTTGGTTTGATTAGTTGATTGATTGATGATGCCTATATCCAACCCTCAAAAAGCTATACTAATATGGTTTCTGGTTGGTTTATTTGGCAAATATTTGTGCAAACTTTCAAATCACACAATCGGTTTTTCTGTAAGGTCTCGAAGAGACAGAAATGCTTAATATGACAATCAGGTAAAATATAGGTTGCAACAGTTGTAAAACTATACAATGACGATGGGAGGTAAACCAATTGTTCTTACCTTCCTTCAATCCACAATCCCAGGTGAGTGGGCAACGTATCAATCTTTGTTTTGTTCTTTGCCAATTTTGATTTAACAACGTTGAACCTTTTCATAAAGCTGTATTTTGTTATTCTGACATACAGGCTGGCCAGTAGGAATATTATTGTGTGCGTAACAAAACCAGACTGAGCATAGCATATTTGATTTCTTGAATGTTGAGATGTGCATGAAATGAAAACACCCTTTCTAAAAATATTCCGGTTGGGTTTAAATTTAAAGCCCCTACACATCCATTCATCCACCATTGTATATCTTGACCCTATTAGGGTTGCACACTTTACTAGCACTTCAACCTGCACAACGACATGTAATCTCAATGTATAATGGATATATTATTAGACTCCTAAAATAAAGTTGCAGTAGACATTCAAACCCACATATTTTGAGGCTGATGAAATGTCATCCGAACTATGACTCAAGGGAGTAATTGGTGAAAAAGGTCTATATATAACGATGCCTATTAAATTTCAACGAAATTTCATGCATTACATTGGGGAATTGAGGATTGAACTTATGGAATCTTGGCCCTGATATTGCTCCAGTTTTACAAAATTTGATCTAGCCACACCCATTGCAGGTGGTATTATTACGTGTTAACGATCACATCGAACAAGGATTTTAGTGTGCGTGCACGGGATCAATGTTCATGCAGGTTGCGTTGAATTCCATTGAGGTTTCGCTCTATTTTACATCAGGGTAAACTATTCCAGTAGGAGTCCAATAAAAATATTTTTTTGATTGTTTGTTTGTTTGTTTGTTAGACGTTTATTGGAGTGTCGCAGAGCATCAGTTTTCACTGCTATGATTGTTTGTACTGATTTTTTGATAAGCTACTTATTTCTAAGTTGTCATTACTCTTGGTGGAACTTTCTACCATCTTAAAACAAATGCAAAACTCTTTGATATCATGAACAATGTGATTTGAGAGAGGTAGTCTGACATTAGCAGTTTTATTTGCATTTAATTTAATTCAACGAAGCCATGATTCACGTAACGATGTGACGTACAGATAATCCACGTAGGCAGGTATAGCATACAAATATATACATAATAATGTACTTTTAATTAATCACGACATTTCCCAAGAAGTTGGTTTGTTGCATGTACATATTGTGTGTTAATAAATGCAAAAATACATTTGCAAATTAACTTCATAGAATTCACATAGAAATTCAGAGCAATATTTAGAGACAATACGATAATACTATGTACAAACTTGTTATCCGTGTTAAATTTTTAAGGCTAGCATATAGAGATTAAAATTGTCAATCAATTCTTGTGTAGCTATATGCCACCCCTATATTTTGCCAAGAATGTTAAAAAACTTACTGCATACATTACATTCTTGTTTATACATTCTCTAGAAAAAGTTACTGAGCACTTTTAATGAAATATACGCCAACATTGTAACTGCTGCTATCCTGCCTCTTGCAGTCGGTTAACCAAAACCAAGCTGAAACTGTTGTGTATTTTTTCGCAACAATGATCTTTGTGTTGTGTATGATTTTACTTTAGTTTGACATAAAATGATCATGTGCTGGAGATTTTGTAGGAAAATTACCTAAATTGCATCATTAATTCTGTTCCCCACTGGCTATCAAATCCAAATCCTTGTTCCACATAGCTATGAACTTTATTGTTAGTTTAGTATCATCATGATCTTGTCCCAAAACATCTTCTTGGCTTATCCTTACTTCCTCTATAATGCTCAGGGCTTTTTCATGCGAACCAAGAGCATATAGCGTTCTTGCCACCCATCTCTTTGTTGTTAAGGTGCTTGGATCTAGTATCCCTTGTAGTTCTTTAATCGTGGCTTCCAATTCCAATACCAATTCAAACATCTCTAAAGCAGTAGTATAATCCCCAACATGATAAAGCGAGGCTGCAACATTATGTCTCGATGTCAATGTGTTTGGATGATTCCACCCGAATTTCTTGTGAGCATCCTTGACGACTTCCTTGTACAACTTGAGTGCTTCATCCATCTTTCCAATGTCATACAAGGTGTAGGCCAAATCCTCCTTGTCATAAGGAAATGAATGCATAATGCATCTGCCAGAGACCATAACATGTTCCAGGACCTGTTCATAAAGAGACGCCGCTTCGGATGGGTCCTTCATAATTCTGGTCAATGTACTTAATATTGACTTTTGTTTTGGTAGGCGTTCTTCCCTACTTTCGAATATTTCTTTGAATAGTGAGAGTGCTTCGTCTTTCCTGTTCAAAGCTGTTAAACATGATTTCATATTATTTTTGGTGAACATGACCCTAGCATGACGGGATCCCAATTTTCTCTCGTTTCGCATTAATACGTCTTGATATATTGATAATGCCTCCTCCTCCTCACCCACCTCTGATAAATTGGTGGCCAAGTTCTCTTTTATGGCCAAAGTGGACTCGTGATCTTCGCCTAAAGCTCGTGTATAAATCGGTAGTACTTTTCGAAACACCTCTATCACAGCTTGGTACTGGTGTGCGGCTGATAAAGCTAGGCACAGTTTCTTCTTCATTGCCAGTACGATTTCGTCATCCGCTTCGAAAAAGCTGTCAATCATTTGGGAATGTTTCGCCGCGTAGTACACCATTTCTCCATGCATATTCACATGGTACAATCGCCAATGCAGGGCGTGATATACTTCAAGATGTTTCTGGATGAATTTGTCGTTAATTGAGTCGCCGCTTCCAATGGTGTGGTCCATAATTTTGGCGAGGTGTCGCAATTCATCCTCGTGAAACTTGTCTTTCTCTCCCATGGAACTGTCGTCGGTATGAAAAGTTATATTAGTGAATAATTTCTCTGCCAACTTTATCCAATTTGTGGAAAACAGTCGCACCCCTTCCTGTACAAGGGGGTGCATACATACAGTAATTTCGGAATCCCCAGTGATTTCTACGAGTGAATACTTCTGCCATAACTTTAAGATGCTCATAATTTCCACATTGGCTCGGGTTGTAGGCCGTGTTCGCTTTTTGAGGAAACCAAGTTTGCATTTTGTTCGATACATACTTGGACAGATGTAGAAATGACGGACCAGGACATACCTGGACTTTTTCAAGAAATTGTGTCAACTTTGCCCATATACGAGGTTTGCTGGTGGACAGTGACAGCAATTCTGCAATGAGATCCACCTTTATCCCAGATGGATGGATTAATCCAAGAATGTACAAGACATTTATGGCGAGTATTCCCTCTTTCCCATTATGTTCAAGGATTGAACGCATTGACATTCCCACTGTTTGAAATACGGCTTGTTCTTCTCTGCTATAGGCATTTTCAGAGTCTTCTTTTGCAGTGTAATGAAATTCGGGTAAATCCATTTGCTCCTGATTACGAATATATCCTAAAAGCAGTTGGAGGGTGAGGGGATGATACCCTCCAATTTTGCAAAGGTCACACAAAATCTCAACATCCAGTTTCGAATCGTGATTATCCAGTTGAGCTTTCTCCATAAATTGTATGGCTTCCTGTTCCTCCAGTGGGCCCAGTTCAATTGTGGTCCATGCTTTGAAAATTTCATTTGACGCATTTGTGGTCGTAGTAGTGATAATCAAAGCTGCCTTGAGCTTTTTGAAGGATTCCACCATCTCATCAATCTCAGCATATAATTCCTTGTCCAAGTCGTGAATTGTAACCAATGTCCTCCCACGGGATAAGTCGTGTTCCAACTTTTCTGTAATGCCTTTGATGAGTGGTTGCAGTGTCAATGTGACCCTGTTAAATTTGTCCTCCGGATCCAGCACATCCACACCAATCAGTTTGGCATATCGTAAAACAGAGTTGGTCAAATTGAGAGCAGAACTCCCATCAAAGCAAATGATGGTTGGTTGAACAGAACTGTCATTGGTTTGTAGAGTTTGCGAAATTAGTTTTCGACATAATTCCTTCTTTCCTTGACCACCCACTCCATTAATGAGGACCAAGACGTTCTCATTCCTTGTTATCAAGTTGTGCAGGATATCCAGTTCTCTTATCCTTCCTTGAAAACTCTCTGTTGGTTTCCGAATACCATAATTCAGCATAACATTCCCCTCCTGTGACGTTTGGGCAATCTTTAGGGACAATTAAATAGGTTTATTTTCGGATGGTTTGATTTAATAACCTATATAAAAAAAGAATGTTATAGTAAATGTGAATGTTACCTGCAGTTTTAAGCTAGCAACACTTGTTTCCATTTCCATGGTGGAACCTTCTTACCCCCAAATATTAGTCGTCAGGATATTTTACTCCATTCGTTTCCCTGTAATATAGTACGGGTAGAAGATATGAGTAAGTTGAATTATAAATATACATAGTACAGTACACACTTTTATATTTCATACATAATCTCGTAGTTTAATGGTCAAAATTTAGGTAGACATTGGATAGGTACCTTGATAAATATGTTGTATTCCTTTTAAAGCTGGAATTTCATAGAATACGCATAACGGCCCACCTATTTTGTGAATTGCGAAGGAAATTGGTTGTCAGTGTGGAATATTTGTCAAGATATTTTAAATGTTACAAATCCTTAAATTTTCACTTATTTCGTTCCATCCAATTTGGAGAATAGAGAATTTTGAGTTGAAAAGTGCGTATGTATGTAGGGGAGAGAGAAAAGCTTGCTTTCACTCACTCACGCACAGAATCATATAAGTACTGGCTTTGCAATCGTCACCCTAATAATCGATTAATCGATTTCAACCCCACATTGTGTGATTAGGCAGGCAGGCAGTAGAGATAATATGCACTACCAATACAAAATGTGATTATACATAGTATCTGTACCTACTATTCCTTAATTTTGAGCCGTCTTTTCATAATATGATATTGGTCATACGGTTGCGAACCATCATGTATGGTCATCATTCCTCATAGAATGTACTTTGTATATATATATAACTACAAAAACAAATAGCAACCACATATGGATACGCTGACCTATGCATACTATTGCAAATCTGCAAATATATTGTGTGCATAAGCTTTAATTTAGACCCCTTTATTTATCATTAATTCAAAAATGTTTATAAAACTGGATTTTCGGGGAGACAAAATATTGAAATTGCGGATTTTCACACAGAGTTTAATAGAACCACCGATTTCATCCAACGGTCACAGGTCACCAGTACTGCAGGGGTATCTATGTTGTGTTTGTCCTTTCACCGTGTCCCTTATTGTCCTTTTGCCAACCGCACAAGTCGCACGTAAGCGCATAGGAATGTAGATTACCACTGTGTGATGGCCCAATAGAGTTTGTAAAGCCATAATACAATGCCACCTTTCACAACAACATGTCGTTTATAAAGCAACCTTGGAATGTGATTTTAATTGAAATGGGATTCCAAAATTTAACTGGCCAGAGGAGCATGAATGTCCCTTTTCCTTCGTATGAATTCTCAAATGTTGGTCTCCACTATTATACAATTTTGAACAGAAGTAGCATCTTTGTATTTTATTATGGTTTGTCGTCCCTCTCTTTATGTGTCTAGCGAGGTTTGAGCTCGTTTGTGAACGATATTCACAACCCTTGACTGAGAAACTGAAGGGGAATTCTTGTGTGTGATGGACACGGATGTGGTCTTCCAAGTAAATCCTTGATGTCGTCCGTTTAGAACACAAGTTGCAGTGGTATCGAAGGATGCCCCTATGTTTAATATTAACATGTCTAATCATTCCTTGTCTTGAATCATCACAATTTCAGACTTTCTTCAATTCCTGTTCGACATGGCGAGATTCAATATGACGTTTTATATCGCTACCCCTGATGAATTTCTTTGAACACTTTGGGCATTTACATGGTTTTTCTTTCGAATGTGACCCTATGTGATATTTGAGGCGATTGAAAATCTCAAATGGTTTGTGACAAAAATAGCGTTGAAATATTTTCCATTGTTGGCGATCCTGTTGCGTTAAATGTCTTCTTTCATGAAGGCCAACACCTTGCTTTGTCTTGAATGACTTTGAACACTTTGAGCACTTCCAAATTCTTGTTGTAGATTCATGTCATATTGCAACGTCCCAGTCACTATAGCATTTGGGTCATATATCCAATTACATTACTGCATGAATCCCTTACACTCACTATGAGTCGGACAAAAAACCAGAAAGACGGATCCGTTTGACATGATTAGTTAAAACACTTTTCTGCTTAAAGGTCATGTCACATTGTCTACAACTAAATGGCCGCAAGTTGGAGTGGTTTTCCATAATGTGCTTATAGCCAAATGGTATTTGCATGAAACTAGTTTAAAGCAGATGGGACAGGTAAAGGAAGGGTGTGCGTGGGGGCACTCGGTAGATTTTCTTGTGTTGCGGCGAGTTTTCTTATCTGAAAACATAAACAGTCCTGTAAAACAATTAAATATATCTCACATTTGAGTTTTATGTATCATCTTGTAAGTAAATGGCGAAAGTAAACCGTTTGTAAACTTACTATATGACAAAATGTTGTGATGCTGCTAAGGTCAACTAACCTGCTCATTCTAAATCTATTTCGGATATGGATATTATATGATTAATTTTAGAGTATCGTTCTACAAAATAAAGCAAAGTTAACAGTGGAATTTTTCTCGGAACGTGAATAAATTATTCTCTTGGAGTTCTCACTCGCTCACTATCTTTAGAAAACTTGGTCTGCTAATTGGTATAAAGTTGAACTATCCAAGTGAGGCCAGACGTATCATAAATTTATTCGCCACTATGATATAATCAATCCAATTAAAATGTGCAGGCATGGCTTATTATGCATGTATACATATATGAACCCTTTAGTTTTCTTGAATTTCTCAGTGGAAATCAATATTTAGAAAACTTTTACCCTCTCAACTTTTTAATTACGTATATAGAAGCAACACTAAAAAAGTCTCATGTTTCTTGTCAACATTTCTGACATCTCTTTGATTGACCTATTTGTCTGGACTTGTTTGATTAACTGCAGACAGTTTCTCGATTCGCTCGAAATACTTGAAATGAAGAGCTGCTAAAACATATGTACCCCCTCTGTAAATATTATTCAAACAATTTGCACTTACTTTCTTTTAGTGCTTATATCACTTGACGTGGACGTGCTTCCAATCCACAACCTCCGTTCGGTTCCAATGTTTTTTTGTTCTTTGCCAATGTTGAATTTACTATACAATTTGAAGAGATTGGTGATTAAAATGTTGAGCTGTTCTTTTAAAGTTGTGTTAAACTACCATTTTTACCATTTTATTTCACTATAACAATTTATGGGACACTGTCAGTTGGATGTGGGCATTATTGCGTGCGCAACAAAAGCGGACAGAGCATAGAATACTGGATGAATGAAATGAAAAGACCTTTTCTAAAAAATATCCCATTTGAGTTTAAATTTTAATGCTTTCTTGCATGCCTTTTTTTAGTTTCATAGTACATTCACCTTAACAATGAGGGTTGCAAACTTTTCCAGCACTTCAATCTGCACAACTGCAATCTCACTGCTAGATGTGGAAAGTCTCATATAAGTCTCATTTCATGAAAGTATGCATGCCCGATGTGTAGGGGACGCTAAAGAACCATTATGGGCACCGTTTACGCGTCGCTGACTTTACTTATGCTGTGCAAAACCCATACGTTTATGTATGCATAGATTGAATAAATAAATTGTTTCATAGAATTTATTTAATACTATATTACACTTTTATTACATTGTCAACTTTATATGTATGATGTTTTGTGTACAAGTACAAAAAGTACAACGAACTCAAAGTGCATGGAATTATTAAATTAAATCGTGAACCTGGCCATAGCTAACGTTTGAGTTCTGGAAAACGTTTGCATTGTTCTTCAATGGTTAACTAAAAAGTGCATCAAACTTGAAGCTTTTGATGAAATTCAGCAAACTTTTATCATGTCTATAAAACTTGTTTGTATCATTATTTGATGCTGGTGCCAATAACCTGGTGAGATATTACTGTAACCTCGAACGTTGTCTCTTGTCTTTTCAAAATTGATCTTAACATTTTACAACGATTTGTCAGATGAACGCCGAGATATAGTATCACGAGGGTCACAATTCCAACTTCCTTCGAACGAATGAATGAGGTCATACTCCTCCCGTTCCCTCAGGATTATTTTTAATTTTATTTACGAGATCTAATCAAGTCGTAATTGCAGTGCCTTTGATTAGCTCAGAATTTTTGTTTTGAAACATTAAACTCTCATTGAATGATCATTTCAATTCATTTTATGTATTGATTTTAAATGCGAACATTTCGGGTGAGCTATGAATGCCATATTCCAGTGGACAGTACTCTTATGAGGTGAATTGATATTATGAATAGTTTATTAATCAATACAGAACGCCTTCATGATATCACAATGAACAATTACAGAGTAGAAGCTTAAATTCTAAATTAAACAATATACGAATTATAATTCACTGCATAAAATAATTAGTCAAGTAGATTCGACAATTTCTAAGATACATCTCTAGTCACTAAACAGTCTTGGTTTTATTAGTTCATTGCTTTATGCACGGTAACATTATTCAGTGTTGAATAAGTTGTAATACCACATTTTGATGTGGCCTCAATGTAAATGTAATTAGTCCTCAAAATTCCAGAGGCTTTGAAAGCGGAAAGTCGATCTGTTCTGACAGCTCATTCTCAATATACGAATTATAATTCATTACATAAAACAATTGACCACATTCTCATTCACTACTTCAAGTTCTTTTCCCACTTGCTGTTTAGCGTTATTTCATGGGAACGAATGGTTTACATTTCCATTCGCATTATTTTTCATCAAATTTCACTGTTGCAATAATTCGGTTCAAAATACAAATACTATTAAACCCCAGAGATTTTCATACCATATAGGTGAGCTTTGTTTTGTTTGATTTGTTCATATGCGTGATTCTATCGTACGATTTATAGCCACAACCGTAATTCAAGCTGATCCATGTGTGCCAAATACAGTGTTATCTAGGATCAAACCAATTCATGTGCAGAATCTAATTAATTCAGCACCAAATCTGGCGGGTTTACCCATTCGGGGGGCGGGGGAGTCATAAACATAGCTTCATACGGGTCTGGATTTTTGGATTTGTCGGGTAACCAGTATTGATTTGAACACTAATAGTGGAGGCCAGCCTCGCTAAATATTACAGACGGGACAAGACCGTACACCAGTGGTGCATGTCGTTTTCTAGTACAGTATAATTTTGCTAATACCCGTAGCCATCAATGGCTTAAGTAAGTTAACCACACGCATGTTTTACATGTTCTGCAGACATGTTTGTACTTTTATCTAAATTATATACCAAGCAGCGTTCACGTTCGTGTCAATGTACGTCATCATGAGTGGTTAGATGAGTCTGCCTACTCGAGGAGGGGGATGTGTGATCGTAGCAAAGGTGACGATTTGTAATGCTAATGAAAGAAGTTGTGAGTTTGGTCTTGCTGGGGTGCATTCTTTACGGGTGATCGGGTTTGGGAATACTGTCGCATTGGGAAAGATGATTGACCTGATAGAATTTTTTTTGTTCAGTCTTGTGTTAGATCTGGTTGTTGCAGGTTATTGAATTCGCTTGGAGATGCTGCCACTTGTCAATACAATGGTCAAGTCCTGGCTTGTGGGGTTGCTATTAGTGGTATTAATTGTAGGGCATGTATCTGAGGAAATGTCGAGTAGTGAGGAGGTATGGAAGAGAGTGGTGGGGGGCTGGGGTGGGAAAAATATAGGAAAGGGCCTTCTGGCTGTAAATGAGTGTATAGAAGTTCGAGGGTTGTTGTCTTTGCCGTGTGAGTTATGGACCTTTCTCAACATGCCTCCTGTATTTCCTTAAATACCTTTTTCTTTATTCCCAAAACCAAAAATTAAGTTAATTTTAACTTTTGATTCAATCCATGATTAATCTGTTATTCTAGAAATGCCCTTGCATTTGGTCAGAAGCTGACTGAATGGGGAAGTCGCTTGTTGGGGATGCTGCGAAGCAGGTTAGTGCCTTAAACATCTCGAACGCGAATTACCACATCGCATGTAATACACTCGAAACAAGATTCGAGAATAAACGAGACCTATTGTTCTCGATCCTTAAACAGATATTTAACATTCCTCATCACCACACTCTAAATGGGATCAACATCCGCCTTATGATTGACTACCTAACAATGAACATTGAGGCAGCCGAAGCCATGGGTACCATAACGTGGGATGATTTGATTGTCTACCACTTATATTTGAAATTGGATCCAATCACCAAACAATTGTGGGAACAGCAACATTTTGTCCTTTTGTCCAAAATTGTAGGACAAAGAATCGACATTCCAATCGAAAACGCTAGGATGTACCAATTTAACCGGATGCCGAGACTCATCAACCACCACCTCCTCCGGTTAATCCCTTATCGGGTGGTCGAAACCGCATCCTTCCTTTTAGTCATACATTACCTCTTCCTGTTCACCAACTCCTTTCACTCCCAATTGTGTTGATTAGCTCACCCAAGGGCTTGTGTCCAAATTCAGTTCTTTAGGAATTCCATACATGAGAAAGTTCCTCCAGTTTTAAAAATGCACTAATGTCAGTCACTGATGATATTTAATTTCCCTCACTACACGAGTGAAGCTGTATCAGTTTTAAGACAAAAGGCACTTCGGAGGCCGATGCGAGCCTACGTAGTTCGGCCATAAAATTTTAGACTATAGTATTCTAGACGTTATTGTGGTATTATAACAAACTGTTATGCTAAACATGATAAAAACTTTGCGCCTGTATTGCCATGATTGCATTGTGCATGTCGTAAATAAAGTAACAGACAAACTTCCATCTTGCTGCCCCTTTTTGTTTACAAGCTTGCACATCAATCTTGGAATTACCACTTATCATAGCTCTTCTTTATGAACAGTGTCTTCATAAGACTCTTATTCGAGTCCACTCCCGAAATCAACAACGACCTGATTTCTCTGCAAACAACGCAATAAGGACCGCATTTCGACAATGCATCACCGTAGAACCTGAGCCCCCTCTTTCCAGAGTCCTCAACTTCCACCACTATTTCCAAGGTTTGGAAATCAATTTTGGATTTGCTAATCCCTGCAAAGCCAAACAAGATAAGGCTTCCCAAACTGATGATCCTCCTCCAACAGTCAGCACTTCAAATACCATCGACGGCGCTGAAATACTCACCATCCTCCGCCTAGGCGCAGACAAGAATCATCAGTGAAATCTTTTTTCTTTTCCTTATAATATATTCCCTTCCTTCCAATCAATTGAGATATTTTCGATACTTTAAGAATATTATTTTAAAAACAGAAATAATGATATCTTATTATAATGCTCTTTGAATCCGATATAGAATAGAAACATGGACATGACTATGGATCAAGTACGAGCAACGCTGCAACAATTGCATGCCATCGAGGAAGAACAAGATTCCAAAGAAGTAAACCTCCATGATGTTTTAATTAAACTCCAATGGACGAATTCTGAAGTTGTTAGTTGGACTATTGAAACCTGCAACGTCGATAGCGACGTACACATTTTACCATTTATAGATGGCAAACCCTTATTTTAGTTTATGAAATATTTGTAGAAATGGATATAATCCCACATCCATTCATGCGCCTAATGTGTAATGAATTCGAAATTCCATATGCTCTACGCATTTATTTGCCACAAGATTTCTTTAATACTTTTAATTGTCGGTACCAATTAGCAATAGGTGACGCTAAAGAAGAAAATGTTTCTAAAATAACAACTCGATTTCCATTTATTAAGCCTCTTCCCTTTTGTACCCATTGTATGGCCAATCCTCCTCCCGATTTAACCAATTTGGTCTTTATGCAAAAACATATCCACAATCATTTAGAGAACTTGCATCTCGATGATTTATATGTGTACCAATATTTGTGTCAATTCGATAACTGTAACGAAACTTTTATTTCCTTCAAAATGCTAGTAATTCATTGTCGACAAAAGCATAAGATACATGTATATAAATAAGTTCATTGTACATGGGAATATAATTATCAGAGTAAGTAGTAGATGTACTAGCTGGTGTCATGTTTCTGATTATATTAATCCTGATGTTTTTATTTATTTTTATTTTATTTTTGTTTTTGCATTTTAATTAGGAACGATGCGTGATTGCTCAAAAAGGATCTCAACTAACGGACTATGCATTTGGTTCCACAAGAAGCAGCTGATGCCACTGCTTCACATAATTCTCGGTAATTTGTGAATGCATTTTGAAATTCGAAAATTTATAATCTTGATTTGCCCCACAGGCTTCCAATCGGAAGTGCTTGACGTGCTTCTGCGCCCAGAGGGCTTCTATGCCCGACATCCAAGGGTTCCTAACGGAATCTATTAACTATCCACTTGTTCCTTCAATGGGTACGTTTTAGTTGTGTGTAATCTAATATAACGGTACTACGTAACGATGCTTTGCATGATACGCTGCAGCATAAATATAATTTAATGACTCACACTAGCTGAAATAAACATTTTATGCATTGAAAGAATTGTGTAATGAACTATCATTAATTGTAATGTTACACTTCAAATGACATAACTATGTTAACCATCTGCATATAGCCCCAACCATAAACATCGGGATAAAAATTGAAAACAAATTGAAAGTTGTGGAGGGAAATAATTATAATGCCCAATTTTCCTTGAGGGGCATCATACCCACATTAATAGAGGAGTTTTTTGGGGACAGACGTCTCGGCTTGAGAGGATTCCGTTGGATTCCGTTGGTCATGTGCTATACACCGGACTGTACTCGGGGCATGCCCGTTTTCTACAAACCAAAGGAAATAAATTCTTCATATCGATTGAGAGGATAAAGTTTTTCATTTTTGAATCAGAAGAACAAATAATTTCTTTAGCTTTCGATACGTTTATAGATGGAATTATTATTATTTGGTAAACAAGTTTATTACTCTGCTGCAGCAACTACACTAGCTGCCTCCTTGCTGTTGCTTTTCCTGGAATATAGTTTACCTTAACAAACCAGTTTAAGATTACGAAACCCAAGTGTAAGTCATGTACTAACGTATACATTGTTAGCATGCAATGTGTAGCAAATAAGTTAGTCACCAACGAGAGCTCAATCACTACTTTCTCTCACTCTTGCAGTTACCCGGCACCTATGCCGTATGACATAATGGAAAATGTTGATGTTTATGTATGTTAACAAAATTCCCACCAGCAATATCAACACCATATAATGCTATTATCGTTGCCAAACAACTACCTACAACTTGTGTAATTATGTGCAATTGCACCATTATTATTAATATGTTTCAAGGTTTTAAACTTGTAATTTGATCCTCTGCAAACCAGAAAAGTTGAATAGGGATGGTTTAACATCACCAAAATCCATAAATAACCCCGAACTAACGAATGACTTTCATCAGCCTGAGTTGTTTTTAAAGTGGAGGTCACAACTATTTTACTTTCCTCCCGAATTAATGATGAAGGCCGCAGACCATATATAAATAAAATATCAGTATCAGTACTTTCTTCCTGAAGGCAGTAATGCGCCTCCAAACTCCACATTTCCCAAAAAATCCCTCACTTCTTATAATTTAGCCGAAGCTGACTCTCAAGAGTCCTCAACCTTATTAGATGTCACAACTTTAATTGGTAGATTTATGGTTAGCATAGCAGTAAGCAATCGTTTGATTACTCATGCTGAGTAACCAACCACTCTGTGCTCTGCGTGATAATCTCGTCCACTGTAAAGCTATCAGTATGTTTTACTCAGCGCAGTCAAAGCCGCCCACTTTTAGAACCAGCCATTTACAGTTCGGCTTTGTATGGGCGGCTTATCTGTAGTAAATAATTGAAACTGGATTTTCAATAATTAGTTTATGAAATTAACGTTAAGAAAATAATTGACGTTAATGAAAATATAAATGACGAGCCGAATCAATTCGAGAAAAAACCTGGTTATACGGTGAGATATTATATACGATCTCTACTAGAGAGAGTACAACTTGGGAACTTAAAACTCTATTTTGAAGCCTGAAATCGATGAAACATATTTTCTGACGTGCAAATTTCGTAGCTTTCGTGCACCCAAAATCATCTCGTTTCACAATTTTTTAAAAACCTTTTTTTGTGAACTCTGAATCTTTTAAATTGTTCAAACGTTTTTCAAGATTTTGAAACTTTTTGAGGCTTTGCAATGTTTGGTAAAGTATTGTAGTTTGAACTTTAGGTGGAAATTTGATTTTTTTCCTATAGGAAAAAAATCATAGCTCATCGATAAATGGTATACCATTTATCGATGAGCTATAATTCTATAAAACAATGTGATATAACCAAGACCGTTTAGCGGAGAACTCCTAAGATCATCTAAAGCTTTCTGTTTTCTAGCATTGTTGATTATACCAAGTTAGCCTAGATTCTATATATTAAATACAACAGAGAGATGGATAGTGGGTGCTTTCGAATTGAATTATAAATAATAACTAATTATAATGGTTAATGATTAATAAATTAAACCTGTTAGTTGTTGAGATGATCATACAGTTGGGACACGAAAGGGAGTGTTTGATGCAGATGAAGATGAAGAGACAGACGAATGGTTGATGCTTCTGGTGATGCTGAGGCACCTGTCCCTGGTGCCTCTCTTGTTCTCTGTCCTAAATATATACATCAACTTTTTTGCCAATCTTCTTACTTGTATTATTATTCAACTCAAGATTTATTCTTGCGACAGAGATTAAACAAATTGATCTAAATTCACGTCAATCTTACCTGAAATAGTCGTTTGGTCTCATGACACTTTTTTGAAATCTTTTCCAGTGCCTTCTGGTTATCGCGTTTGCATTCAATATCGTGGATGGGGGATGAAATAGTCAATAGTCAGCATCATGAAGTCAATATTTTGGTGGTGCTACTATATTGTAAGTGGTGGTTGTCCAAATCTGCTAGGTAAAGGAATAATGTTGAAATATTGTAAGGTTGGTGGCTAAATATTTATGCAATTAGCTTCTTACTTATAACGAATGGTGCAGTTTGATGATAATCGTCCATATAAATGTATTCTGTCTGGGTCGTGTTCGCCATTCCTTCATCTTCACCTCATGTCCAGGTGGTGGTAGTGGGGTCGTTTTTAGGTTGTTGACAGGTGCATATTCTTCCTCAACATTAAAAGGTTGATCTGAAATAGATAATAAATGATTGAAATGTTAAGAATAATGAATAGTGGTGATGTTTACATTAAATGTAACGAAAGTGCTGCACTTTTGCCAGTATTGATGGAAATAATCGTGGTAGTGGTGGTAGTTATCCAAATCTGTGAGGTGAACAAATAATGTTGAAAAATGGTAAGGTTGTGTGTGGTTAAATATTCGTGTAACTCGTTTCTTACTGGAACTTAACGGTGCAGTTTTTTGTATTGTGGGTCGTGTTCGTTCGTCATTCATCCCCCCTCGCCCCCCACCCAGGTTCAGGTGGTCGTGGTAGGTGGGGGTGGTTTTTTGGGTGGAGAAGTGCTTCCTCTGGTTCAAAAAATATTGAAAATCTCTTATCTGAAAAAGATATGAAATATTACGAATAATGAATGGTGGTAATGTTATCATTTAATGTGATGAAACTGCTTTAATTTTGCAAGTATTGATGAAATATATTTTGTCAAAGTCGACAAAACACACCTACCTCCTTAATTCCACAAGGTGAAAGTGCTCCTTTTTAAACTGGAACGTTATTAATCGTTAGTAGTTTACATTACCAGATCAAGAAAAGATGGTTATTTATTTACGAATTTAACACTCTGCACTTTTTAACCACCATTTTGTTGGACTTTCAGTTTGCAAAAAGTTTAATCCTCACCTCGAGTTGATGCAGAAATATTCAAGTAAAGTGATTTAAAAGTTTATTAAATTTATTAAATTTCCTGATGGAATTTAAATAAATCCCTTCCCTTTTGTGCGACGTATTTGTTTTCAAGGAGAGCTCGAGGTTACAATTAATAAATCCTTCCCACAATACCATCACTACTTATGTGGTAGTTGTGATGTGACTGAGATTGTGGGAAGGATAGGAGGGTGGGTAGCATGGGAATAAATAATGACATTATTAAACGGTACAGTAAAAAGTGTCATCCATCACTCTATACATTACATTGCATTACAAATGACTCATTAACGTGATTACTATGTTGATGGAGAAATTAATAAATTATAATTGATATGACTTTTGACCATTTTGCAAACCTTTTTTTAGCGTTATTCCTTCACATGCAGTAAATAATAATGTATACATTAGATATTGCATATGATTGCATACAATGCAATGCGCAACTGATGGATTCTTTACTCGTATAAATAAATTGAGAAATTTTACATCATTGAACTAGTAAATGTAGAAATATAGCTTGTTTTTAAAAGGTCTTTAAAATGACTAGAAAACTACCGTTTAATAATATTGATGAGCAATGAGTGGTATTGGTGGTACCAATGATTTATGGTTTAACTGGATCAGAGCGTTTATTATCTTGGAAGAGTTGATTAATTTGATTCCATAATTTAATGACACTGAAATTCTTGGTTTTTTGTTGATTTTTGTAATCCAGTTATCCTGCACTAGTTAGTTATTTCGAAATTGGTTTAAAGAATAATTATTAGAATATGTGCATTAGTAAAATTTAGTCATGGTTTTAAAATTCCATTAGTTGGCAGCACATAAAATTGCTAAAGACAAGTACATTCGATTTTTGATTGGTTTAAAAAATTCTGCGATGGTATTAATATGCGAATCTGAGAACAAAGCGTAGTCTGAAATTATAAATTTGCAAGTTGCAAATAGCGACAATATGAGAATTTGTGAGTCGAGTATATACTAACGTTTGGGAAGAAAAGTGTTTCATTTCTAAACTGGAGGAGCATGTAAATTGCTAGGTTTGTTTGCTTGTTTATTCCTCGTCGCATTTGTACCTAATCTAGACATAATTGAGGAAATAATAAGGTATCTAGTAATACGTTTAATAAAATTAAAACCAAGTACAGACATCTCATTCATACATTGCAAAAAATTTAAAGTCATTGAAATTTTCTGCATTTCCAAAATCATTTAAGGGACTGATCCATTACCTTGATCAATGTTTAGCAGTGCTTTGTTCATACAGTTTAGTTTTATGCTGTGGCATAATGAATCACTTTTGTGACCAATGTATTTGTCTAATACACAATTTCATGAATGGTCACAAAGTTTTATGCTGCATAAGCATGTTATGGGTTGCGCAGGTCGTGGTTGAAAGGTGTGTGTTATCGATTTCCTACTTTCTCTTTCATGAATGAGTGCAGTGTGGAATGAGTTTCATTGTAGCTAAACTTCACCCTCCTCCATTCAATGGTCACATCACGGGAACAAGTCTTAATTTCTGACATTTTTAGATTGACAACATATGTAAAATTAAATTAATAGTTTCACTCACACCACCCACCCACCCACCAACCCACCATGACATCATCCTGCATTCTACCATTGAACCGTGTCCTAAGCAACATAACTGTTCAGCGTATCCCTCCAGACATAATTATTTTAGGTGTTGCACAACATTCTCAAATTGTAAGATTATTAGTATTTTGCATACGTATATTATTATATTCTCACTTTTGATTTGAATTATTTATGTGAGTTTCATATTCCTTGTAGATTTTCAAGGCTCTGCAAGCCAAAAGTGAGTTTCCCATTGATCGAGTAATTTATGCAGGGACTAGATGTGCAGAAGTCATATCATGGCCGGTCAACCTGTTTGGCATTGTACCTGCTGGGGAATTTCCACCAATTGGAGATATTCTGCAGGATTGGAAAGATGCTATCCACACCGCTTTGGATATCGAGTTGGATGCCATCAAGTGCACAAGTGACAGCGTGGAGTTTACATAGAAAAATAATATCCCGACAAAATTACTCCCTGCAATTTCCAGCTCGGATGTTGGTGCTAGAAATGCTAGTCACAAATTTATCATTAGTGAATCTCATGTTGACTTCATTAAGGGACACTCGGAGTTTGTGCATGGGGTAAGGAAATGCTTTGTAAAGCATAAATCATGTCATGACCCAAGAGTGAAATGTGAATGTTTGTCCCATACCGAATTTCAAAGCCTTGAAAAAGCATGACCACTACTCTATTCCAGTACCACGTTGGCGTAAACCTGCCACAAATTTAACCGATACGTAACCATGTCCCATGAATAATATTGCACCATTGCTACCCTCTAGACCTTTAACATTTCCCTAATCGTCCCTTGTATATTGTAGGTTATCCGCCTTGGAAACTATTGGCTGAGTAACCTTGATCCATTCCCGTGTCAAATTTGGGCAATAAAGCCAATTCTGGAACTGATTTCCGTAGCTGTTGGAATTGAAGAGGAAAAAGCTCATCAACAACAGGCGTTGGTGGTCCCAGCATTTTCTTCCTTTCTGGATAAAGTTGCTGAAATTGACCAGCTCCAGTTGGCCTTTGAGAAAGTTAATGGAGAATGGAGGTTGAGTGACGGGGGTGGGTCTCTAGTTACATACGTATTTCTTGATATTAGTAAAACAGAAAACATAATTGACCATCCTGCATTCCTTCAGATCCCCGAGGAGAAGTCCAAACTGGACAGTATTACATTCTAGAGCCAAAAAATCCCTGGCACGATTACACAAGAAGCTTTACCGGATGCGAAGCGAAGGTAGAGAGTTTAAAAAAGTTGGGAAGAATAACCAAAAGCCGTCTCCAGAACCTCTTGGATGGACCCCACCTGAAAGCATTGGAAGGTTTATTTAATCCGTCCGAAGATGAGGAAACAGCAGACAAATCGGAGTCGGAATCAAAGGGTCAACTGTATTCCCAGATAGACACCAGCTATCATAACCCTGAGGCGAGTGTATTCATTCGAAACAAGGAAATAGAAAAAGATCCCGCCAAGCAAAAACGACTTCAAAAAGTGTTGGAAATAGCATCAACGTTGTCAAAACTCAATACCAATTCGAAAATTGTAAATGCAGGCACTGATCATCTAGAAGAGGGGACCATTGCGACATCGCAACCATTCCCTGAAACGGCACAAGAGCTACTGCACACAACATTCCTGGTCATGCAAAAGTTTGAAGCAGTTGGTAAAAATCTGCAGGGTGCTCTGGAATCACTGATGGGGCTGGAAAGTGCTGTGGAGTATAAAGATCCACCAAAACATGAAGATTTTGATATCACCGTAATCTTCCCAGTTTCAGTTTCATATGCAACTGATGGTGGGACTGTAACGCATTCGGCTGGGTGGAAGGCTAGTATGATCTTGTAATTTTTTAATGCGCTTCTTCGTGTATATGATATAGTACCTGCACTACACTACCTGTGTTAGTTAGTAGGTAATTAGTAAGCTTTGTACGTGTCAAAACGGTACAAGCGAAGGTTGTTAATCGATTTATATTAAGAGACATATATAAACTTGGCACAAACCTTGGCACTTTTTCTGGACCGGAGAATCAAACTCATGGAAAAGAATGCATGATTGCTGGTGTAATATCATATCCGCCTACTTTCTCCAATTTCATTATGAAACAAGACTCATAATGAAGCAGGACGTTTGTGTCATACAAATATTGCAATAAAGTGTATTACACAATTAATAATAATAATACGCATGGAAGATAATTTGTATCTGCTGTAATGTCATGCGAGATAAGATGAATATACCCTCGTGTTGTGGAAGGTATCATTTGAACTTCAGAGAGTGAAGAAATGCTGAGGACGTACATACATGGTGACTCTGACCACCACCGGCTCACTTCACCTTATCGGAGAATCGTTTTGGAAAATTTCATGGCCAGCTTCGAACCCTAATAGAATAAGCTTATGAAAGATGTTTTTGGAGGAAGCATTACTTCCTAGAGTATAACATAAGTATATGTACCAAAGGAATTTTTGTGGCTAAAACTAATGTCGATACTATATCCCCTTTTAAAAACATGTATCGAAGTGTAAGCACAATTTAGTTTACTGCAAGTTACATACATTAAATCCACTGCGGAATCAAATGGCCAAGGGTTATTACACTAGCTATTATAGACCCATTTAAGTAATGGCAGGCATAAGAGTCATTGAAATTCGTGGCGTATTAAGTTTCAATTTTTATCATCGGTATGAGAGGACAGAGCATTTATATAATGCAGCTTCGCCACTTAATAATCGACCAATATCACCTTTAGTTCATGTAATGTCGCTTGGTAGATTTATGTCTCACAATGTATAAAAATATCCATTCTTACTAGAGTTTCATATAAAATTAAACCATGCATTGCGAGCACAACGTCAATCATTTGGGATGATTCTTGGAAGGGCTCTTAATAGTTTGAAATGGAAGGGTTTCATACGCCGCAAGCGTACCCTTCTAAATATACTTTCTTAGAAAGTTGCCCTTTTTAGTCAGTGATGTGGGTTCGAGGTAGTAAATTCCTGTTTCATTCCTTTTGAAAACTGAGTTGAAATAATTTGAATTAAAAAATATTAGACATTACCATACAAACTTTTCGACAAATAACTAAAATGCACAGTGCTCAGTCTTTCAAAACATTACGAAATGAATCTGCATTTCCTCTTGTGACAAACACGTTTAGGGAGGAAGATCTCCAAAAATGGAACGTGTTTCGCCAAATTTCACCCTCTTTCTTGAGGAAGGTTCGACTTTCCTACGTTTACGAGCCATGCCCTGATATACAAACGGGCCTCTTGGTCACCACAGACGACCAAGTGTTCACAATAGGCACAAATTGTGTAGGAAGTGGGGGATTTGGGTGTGAGACAGATGGTCCCATTAAGGAGCCCTCCAGGGTTGCGGAACTGTGCGGAAAATCTGTTGAAAGTAAGGAGAATATATTTATTACCTGCCCTATAAAGTTGTAAATTTTATATTATCCCAGCTTTCGTTAGTGGTGGGTACCATGCTCATAGAGAGGCGAAGCAACCATTTTGCCTTGCATTAACAGCCAGTGGTCAGGTGTACTCTTGGGGTAAGAACAATTGGGGTCAACT
>JAQIWQ010000032.1:0-37255 GCA_034695825.1 Folsomia inoculata | reverse complement strand
ACCCTCCTCTCAAACATTCCTGCTCATTAACATTTTTAATAAACATCATTTTTAAATGCTGACGTTTTCGATTACACGATTTAATTTAATATAGTTATAAACGAGAGATGATTGACTTGTCCATTGATGAGACCATTTTACCTTGCATCCTATTTATTCTTGGAGCAATGCATATTTTTGGCAGAAGGATAAAAGTGAAGGGATATGACTATTTTAAACGTCTGCATGAATTTTATTTAATGTGATTCACGCAATGCATCATTAAAAATGCAAATTGTATTCTTTTACACTTCAACAATGTATTTCATCTTAACCCGTAATGCTACTACTTATTTTATGATAGTCCTGTCCATATAATATGCTATCGAATTTAAAAGTCGTATATAGTCTGAAGAGTGATAGATAACAATGAAGAATGGCTTAATTTTAATTTAATCTGAGTGAATGCATATCGTTGCAGATTTTTTTTACTGTATTCCGTCTTTGTTCATTCAAATTCAAATCGAGTTCACCAGCTTCTGGTGAGATTTCACCTTAAACCATCCTTACAATAAATTGGCGTCTAGTCTATCTTATTTGTTAGGCCATTGTTGTACTTAGAGTTTACGATTTAAAGGACGAAGGGACATTACACCCGTTGGAGAGAATCAAGTACAGAATAACACATTAACAATACCAAACCAAGGCCCTTTTTGACACTTCGTCAACTTAATTATTAATCCAAAGTTTGCATGTCTCTCATCTCAACTCGACTGAGCTAACCCTTTTGGTTGATCAATTTAGAAAATGCATGTAGCTCAATAATGTTCTTATCAATTTTCTTCACGTTACAAATTCTATCCGTGTGTGTAACGCTGTCAAATAAAAAGCTAATCAAAGTCGATTTACTTAACTTTAAATCTCTTCAAATAAAAACCTATAGTCATGAAGTTTCATGCATTCAGTTGCAACATGAATGTGTAAATAGGATTGCCATGCATAATATTGAGTTGCATAGATGGGCGCAAGTTTGTGAACGTCACAGAACAATTTTCGACTTTAATTTTAGCAAAAAGAATGAAACACAAAAAATATCATTATCATCCTTCACTCAAAGAAAATTGCCCAGACGCACCATATTAAGACAATACAACTTGGGGTCGATGAGCAACACCAGACAGCGATATTACTAACAATTACATTGATAATGTGCATTATATTGCTCATTCATACTTGTTTGGATAGCACAAACTGGACAAAATTTAAGATTTGTTTAAGTTTTTTGCTAAAGTTGCACACGTTGAATGACTTGAAAGAGATGGTTAAGAAAAAGCCATATAAATAAACCTACATGGGTTTTCAAGGCTCATTTGTTTTCATGCAATTCCTAATCGTGCAAGACATTATTTTACTCAATCTGTAAGCGTTACTTTTCTGAAGCTTATGTTATGTGAATGTGAACGAGTTCCTATTTCGATATCTTCATATAATAAAAAAACGTATAAAATAAGTTTCATAATTCTTTGACTCATTTTGTGGTTTGAAATTGTAATCTTATTTCTTACTTTTGCACTACCAATTATAGCTGAAATAAAGCCACACTTGACAGTACTACTTAAATGCATTATGCATGTTACTAAATATTTTCATAGGGCGGATTATGTAAACATTTATAGTCTCGGACATTTTCCACCCATCAAAGAAAGAATACTAATCTGCAGTCATAAAAACTATTCTCATATTTGCAAACAGTACACAACACAACTACTATTATTATATATTCAATTAAAGCCTAACCATATTACATCACGATATGAATGTGCAGCTTCCAAGAAAACAAATAAAATTACATCGTACTTCTTCGTGTTTGTTGTCCGATTCTTTTAGATTCATACTGACTGCGAATAACATAAATAAAATAATTCGTTTTTCATTTCATTATGCAATGAACAGAAATTGTAGCCAAAATTTCATGTCCAGTTCCAATAAATCTGAAATATATTCAGTGTGATTTGGAGATTGATTGATAAAGATGGAAAGAACAGAAGAAGGTAATAAAGTGGATGTTTTATGCCTTTTAAGAAAACGAAAAGATTTGTATAATAACTTGGCTCTCTCATGATGCCTCCATATGGAAAAATGGTGTTATTGTGTCCACATACAGACACACATAGCACATAGGCCAAATGCACTGCACGGGGTGTGCCATTTTAGAGAAACAGAATCATTCCGTCATGTCATCATTGTCATATCAGTAAAATTGAATATAGCACTGCAAACACTAAATTGAATTTTAAGATAATTAGAGTTATAAATACGGTATAAATTCATGTAATCACGACGCTCATCATTCTTGTTCAGTTGCATTAGAAGAAAACTACTACGGTACGGGGAGACGTTAAGTTTTCTTTCATTAACTGACTAGAAAGAAACTGAAAACGTTGGAAGGATCTTGGGAATATGTCAATGGTCAATAAGACGCTCGTTAAGGGACCTCTTTACCCTTTCGGAGAATAGTGCTTAAAGGTTAGATTAAGTTATTTACTCATTTGTCGTTTTTCCAAAAGGGTTACAATACAATAGTGACGCTGCATGGAACACAGCAAACATTTCCACCCTAGTCAACCTAAGATAAATGACACCTTTATCCTGTCA
Organism: Folsomia inoculata; assembly: GCA_034695825.1. NCBI lineage: Eukaryota > Metazoa > Arthropoda > Collembola > Entomobryomorpha > Isotomidae > Folsomia > Folsomia inoculata. Next base: position 34,621 of record JAQIWQ010000032.1, on the reverse strand, counting down.
TTCATACGCCATCATAAACGTTCCTTCCTAACACGTATGTTTGCAACGTTTATATAAACCTTTAAAATTTTCCATTTGTCGAAATCAGTCAGACCCCTTCTTAAGTTCCAACAATGACGATAACTCATATATTTCCAGTATTTTCATCCTAAAAAACGTCGTTTGAATTATTGTTCCATAGCCTCAGTTAAAAAAACACAAACTCCAAAACGTGCCTCCTATAATCCGTGTAACCCTGTACATTGTTTGGAAGAGTTCACTTATTGTTGTAATATTGAGTAAGCAAGGTGTGTAAGGAAATCCTCACTCACACCACCACCAGAACGCAACGCAAGGATGAGGCTTCGGACTGTGGTTGGTTGGCTGTTGAAAGTTGACTCCCATTTACATTCTCTTTACCAAACGAACCCCAGTTGATGATTAAGTGAACAACAGTGAACATCTAAAGTTATTTTCTCTACTCTTTCTCCACTACTACGATCCCTTCTTATTTCTTACAATTATTAAAACATTCAACATCTATTGTTGTCGGGATCTCATCATTTTGTGGAACAAGGAATAAGGTAGGTAAAACGGATATTAAAGTTTTTGAGAAACAATCCAGATTGAAATGAGAGAAAAATGGCTACGTTTAGCTAAAAAAGTCGTGGTTGTTTGTTCGTCGTTTCGTTCGTCGTTCGTGAGAGAGAATGTTGAAGTTGATGATGATGATGATAATGTTTGGAAATCCTTTTTCTTTGTCTTTGAGCTTAGTTTGAGTGAGGTCAATATAAGATGGATACAATATCCTTTGTTTTAATAAAGAAGTGTGGATAGTTTTACAGGAAGAATAATTATACTGCAAGGAGTGATAGTTTTTATTTGAAAGTTTATATAGGTGGTGGTGGGGGTGGTAATGTTGAGAAAGTTTGTGTTCCATACCTTTAACTAATTTGATAGCTTTGGAATTTATGGGGTTGGAAAGTAAGGTTAAAAGTAAAGCTATTAAAAGTAACTTATCCAAGGACAGTTCCGATATTTTGATATTGCGGATATTGCATTTGAGAAAATGCTACAGTTTTTTTAGTTTTTGTTTATGAAAGCAGACAATAATGACGGCAGAATTGCCAGAATTAGAGTGCGAATTGACAAATGAGCAGCCCTTGAGATGAACTTGCTAACAATAAATAAGTTAGGGAATAATAATAGTTTGGGTAATAAATAGAGTAAATTGAAGTCCAAAAAATTGTTTAGGTTTATTAGACTAGAAAGAAAGAAACGTTGAAAAATATCTGTACATGTTTTAATAAGTTGTCTTGTCATCCACTTTGTTAACTGTTAATAGTTTTGCCTTCTATATTTTCCCCAAATAATGAAATATCATAAATTGCCAGAAGAATATGTAGAATTCAAAGCAAAGTAATTTCACAAAAAATGAAGACAAATGGAAACTGCATAGTGCATTCTGTAAGTAGTAACCGTCATGTAAATTCAATTAATCGTTATGAAATAATGGTGCCCGTTACCAACCGGGACCTGCCTATGTAATCGATCGACACGTCTTACAATTAGTCCTGTGTATAATTTAATTTAGTTAGCGTTTGTTTGCAGGAGCTAAATTCATAAACCTTGTGATATGTGGGATGAGGTTAGACTCCATTGTTGAATGAATGCAACTTACTTGTTCTGACACATATAATATCAGCTCGTAATTTGTTTAGGCACTAAAAAAGCGTCGTCACATATAATACATTGTCCCCTAAATCTAAATCTCAATAATGGAATGGAATGAATTATAATTAATTAGTGATTTGTTGGCAAAATCAAGTGGCAACTGGTAAATGGTTGGATTAATTGTTATGTTGATTCAATTATAATTTTCGCCTTGAAATAGAATACACGAAGATGGAGAGTATAATTTTGGGGGTGCATGTTTGGTTTAGTTAGTAGTATGATGACGAAGATGTGACATTGGACTTTCGATTCTTCTAGACTTTTCGTTGTAACTTAATAGCTTTAATTTACTAGTGCATATGTGCAATGAGAGTGTGCTTACTTACACTGCGCATTTGCAACCATTGTATTCAGTTTGCTTTCTCTTTTATCTTCACATCCGAATTGGTTAGTAACCGCAGTGAACTGTAGGAATGGATTTAAAGAACGTCGATTAAGAATCGATTGGTAATTGCTGCCGTGTGTCCTGCCTGTCCACAAGGGCAGCAAAGCAATTGGTTCGTGTATGTGCATTAATGGAGACGAGGTAAAATGTAATTCGCCATTGCATTGCCATTATTACATACACCGATTTCAATTCTGAAAGAAAATATCGATTTTATTGAGTTGGACAAAGGACTGTTTAAAGCATATACTTGCTCGTACGTTACCTAACCCAACCAAAATGGATCCACTGCATTGGTCTCTCTCCCCTCTTGCCCAAACAGATTTGAGGAGGGGAATGGAATGTTCTCGAAAGTTTCCGAAATTGTATCCTAAAAGTGATTTTTTGATACTACCAGAAGATATCAGATCAAATAAAAACGGTGATTGAAGCTGTTGCTTTGATAAATTGGATAGTATTTATTTTATTGGTATTCGTATCAATCACTGTGTATGATTAGTTATAGATTTCCTGTTTCGTGATTGATCAGAAAATGCAATCTGTCTTCGTTTCGTTCATCTTTATGTTCTCTCTGATAATGATGGTGATACTTGACTTGATAACGGGTGACAGAAGTCGTTTATTATTTGCACATGAACAATGGCAAATTCTACATTGTACCAAACTACAAAGGGCAGATAGATTGCATCAAAAAAGAAACCCAAGTCCAATCTAACCGGCAGTATAGGAATATTGCACCCTGAATGATTTGAAGCTGAATATAAAAGGTATTGCTTTGTCTCCATTTGGCATCTTGAAGATAAATTGATGCGACGTTGTTGTTTTTCTTTTTGGGAGATTGCAAATCGTAACACATGCAGTGAGAGATCCAATTTCTAATTCTAATCTAATTTAAAGTAGACTGCATTTTCTCTCGTAGCTAAAGATGAGGGCGATGAGTGAGTGATGAGGAAAAAGGAAATTACATCCAATAGTAGTAGTAGAAGAAGAAGAAAGTATGTACACTTATTGTTATAGTTAAGTCGCCCTTTCGTATCGTCAGTCAGACAGACACTCCTTATCTGTCTCTTTGCCGTTGGGTTAAAATTTAGAATATGTTATGTTATGATTGATATGGTTATTGGTTATGTACAGACAGATGTACAGAATGTTAAGTAAGTTACCTAATTCTATAAAGACAATACTTGGTCCACAAGTCTTGGTGTGATAAATGATCATTAAGATGGTCAATTCCAATTCATACTCCATATTCATCAATTTCGATTTCATCATTAGCGTTGGGTTGCGTTGCTTAATGTCTGTTTGGTGGGCATTGAATATATGATACCACCACGTATTCCATATTGAGCAGAGCTTGATGTAGTCAGTGTTGGCCAATTTCGCGTCGATCGTTCCGTGCGTGCTGCCCGGGTACTTTCGGGCTTCTCTATAAAGCCCAACTTTCCTGTCCTTGCCACCCCACTCACCTTTCCTCCCGGGTGCAATAATGGAATAAACCCAACCAAATTACATACTACCAGGTGCAGAAGAGACCGAACAGGATCCAAAAGAAAAGAATGCGACTATTTTTATTAGCATAAAAATAAGGTTGAAACTTAAAATTCCATCCGGTTCAACCGGACTTGGCTTGCCAACCACAACCACCTCTATAACAATGAAACTACTATGATCCTGTCCAGTGATAAGATTTGAATGATAATAATAATTATCATCATCCATCCCTTCTCTGGGCTGGCCAAGTCTGTCCGGCTTCCTTTTAAAACAAACAATTTCACACAAGTACCAATGTTTCTCTAACCTTCTGTGGAACTGATGCTACACATTCATGAGCTTGGATAGACGTAAATAAATTTAAATTCCAAAAAGTTCCATCATTCCAAACAACAATGAATATAAAACACTTCTTTGATTCGTGCATGATATCAAACCTCCTCCATTCCATACATATAGCTCTGGCCTAGGGTTGCATGTGCCACACTCGTTCGTCTCTAATTCTTTGTCTTTGTTATTCATTCTTCTCTCACCCAGCAGCACCTAGCCAGGTGATATAGGCATCTATGATGATGATAGTATTAGCATTGTTGTTTTGAAGTGGCAGTAAAACTTGAAACGATTTTCTTCATGGATGGGATAAAAGGCGTGCTGTTGTAATTATCGCAAAAAAATAAACACCATTAACGCTACATCCATCCACTCCACTTGCGCAATCTGAATGTCCATCCGGACTTTGGAGTTTGAACCAGTCCCCAAATAATGCAAAATCCCAACTTGTCTGTACTGGAAAAGAGAAACAGGGACAGGGTTGTTGAAAAGGAAAAAAAATCCTTGTTCCCCCAACCTAATATTTTAACGCAATCGTCGTCGTGTTATTATTTGAAAGTTATGAAACACATCACAAATATCAGATCTACGTGCAAATTCTACTCGATTGAATCGAATAATGATATGATTGTAGTGCACAGCCTTCTTACTACTAGTGAATAAGTTTCTTAGTCAGTCTTTGTTTTCAGTGGTCGTTGGTCCGGGTTGTCCTTTTACCCTTGAAACTTTTAAAAGGTTTAAAACCGGCTGGTAACCGCATCACTTCATCATATTACATACATACTACCACCGGCTACAACCTACATCAGCAATAATTTTCTTGGCTAAAATAAAATCATTTTCGTCAGCAACCAACCAACTCTGAAATGCACTTGCTGAGCTGCTCTTTGCTCGATTTGTTCTTATCATATTGTATCATTTGTAAATTACGACACAACAAGGCAGAAACCGACGCTTTATTAGAAAATGCAATATTCGTTACTTTGTGACAGTTGACAAGAGGGATTATTCGATAATTAATGTGCTTCTGAATATGTGAATGGCTTCTATCAGAAAAAGCCTAGAAAACTCTACCCATGGGAAGACTGATATGCTTCATCCTCTTCCATGACTCTACCTAAATTCTAGTAATGTTTCCTGGAACGATGAATTTAGAACCGAGTTGCTTGTTGCATTTTTTATTGAATTTAGCTTGTGGTGGTAATGATGGGATGGTAAAGAATTATAGAAGGGAAGGCACTACACACTATTAGCCTAGTGACAAGATACCCTTTTCCTTTCCCTATCATTTTAACCAGCAAAGCAACTATCCTCTACGAAGCATATTATCTGCAGTTCCAGTTTAGTTACCCTTTCCAGCCCAGTGAGCAAAAAGTGAGTCAATTGCATTTTTTGAAAAATGATTATAAACTGAGGATGAGGATTTTTTATGAGGACAAGTTAAGTTAAAACCACATCTTAAAAAGTTAAGACGGAGTTAGTTTGACGGCATTTTGACTTGACTTTTCGAGGGTAGGAAGGATGCAAGTGTTGATGGTAGTGCAGTAGTGCTATGGTATGGTGGATGGATGTATATCCTTTTAGCATTTGCTATTTGCTTCAATTCTCTCACCACATCGACGATAACACTTTTCTTCCCATGCCAGGGATGGAAGGAAGGTTAGGTTAGGTTGCAGCAATGATATACTAACTAACAGCTCAGTACAGGCCCATGCACATTCAAGCTCTTTCTCGTCCAATGTTTTTGTTTGGGTTGTAGTTGTATATGTATTCCATCTCAATATGGAATGGCATAGCAAAAGCTTTGATAGTAGTGCGGTACGGTGCGTTAATAGAACAACAATTTAGCTTTAGCATTTAAAGAGATGCAATATGCATGCAGTCAGTGATGTTGGTTTGGTTTGGTAGTGGAGTAATCTTTAGGAGCCTTTCTTTTTTTATTTTTGAAAGGTGGATGATGATGGGTTTAGTTAGAGAGGAACCCTCTATATATGATTTGTTTGGTAAATGTGGAGTTAATGTTAATGTTAAATGGATGTATATGTAGGAGTAAGTAGAATGTACAAATTCTAGAATGGTTCGGTTGGGTCGAGTTGAGAGTAAAAATAAAGGATCGGTTATTCTTCACAGTGCATAGGAACATCTGCTGGATGTTGTATTCATAGAAGTGGATGTTCCAATGTTTTCTGTTGATGTTTTGAGTCCCTATTTTTTGTTCCCTTACATATTCCTCTCCCTTCCTATATCGTAGTTGGCTTGGTTCGGTTAAATTAAAGAGCAGATGGGAATATGTAGAGAAGAACAAAGAATTAACACCTTGCTCTTGCTCAATAATACTTATACCAGAATTGTATAGGGATGGAAGGCTGGTTATGTATGCCTTTAAATAAAACCAGAATACATGGTGGTGGTCTGTTTAGAGGTGAGTGAAGTAAGACTTATTTCAAAACAAACAAAAAATGGTTAAGGCCTGGTTGGACCTTTATATACAACTCTGTGGGTTGGACGGACTAGTAGACGGGGATGACTTTGTCTGGTTTTGGTTGGATACAAGATATGCATGTTTGAACAAAGAAAGAAGAAAAGGTTCAGCTGCTGCTGGAGGAAGCAAGCAAACGATGGCCAAATCATATTTGTATTTGTAGGATGATTGTAGTGTAAAAAACGTAAATAGTAAATATAAACAAAGGCAGGGTTGTTTCTGGTGTGTCGATATTTGTCCACATTTTATATTCATCCTCTTTCCTTGCTAGGTATGGGATGGGTGATGATAAGGATAAAAAGGTGTAGTTGATGTACAAGAAGAAGCATTCTCAAAAGGTCTGCCTTTTAATCTGGCTGGAAACACTTGTACTTTTAAGATGAAATATTCTCTCGAGCACAACAAGTGTAATCACAAAACGTACACATGAGGAGATATGAGAATAACTACTCACAGCAGAACCTACTTACCTTTAGTTTTACAATTTCCAAATGCAAATAGTTATTAAAAGAATGGTTTTACATATTTCGAAATAATTGATTATTCTCAACGTATTGGTGTTATAAGAAGATAAGAAGGAGTGAATGGACTCACCGAGTTTGCGATATCACGATTAAACAAACACTGCATTTTTATATTTGTTAAAACTCTGCATCATCGCAACTGCAGCTTTAATTGACAAGGATGAATTGCAAAATTTATAAGGCTGGATTGAAAAGGAATTACATGATATGTATATCGTGTCATGTCATACTAAACTTTCGCAATATTGATTATCATCTAATGGATGGAACAGGCAATCATACATTAGGTATATTATTATACGTTGGTAACTAAATAAGGGCATATTAAAATACATAAATGCGTAGTTTGTTCAATTGTTGTTGAATGTTAATTGGACTACAAGTACAAGTAGACAAATTACAAGATATATAGATGGATATAATCGATGAGCACTGATACTGATATTCATGCGAATTTCTGTTGTGATTCGCGGATGTAATTTAATATAATGTGTCGTGAATGTGAGTTATGGTGTCCTTAATAATATGAAATGTTCTCATTATTTGATTCTAGCAATAAATTAAGCAAGGTTGAATTGAATGATTGTATGTATTTGATAAGATAGCGGCAGATGGTTTTCGCCATGACCAACAAGCCAGAGCAGACATGTAGGCAGTTACAAGTTGGAAATATGATACTAAATTCGTCATAATACATATTCCAGCAAGCAACATACGTAGCACTTGTTCAATAATGTGCATCTTTTGCGTCGCGTCGTTGTGCTGTTCCATTAATTTCCAGATCATATGACGATTAAGGAAGGCAAACAGGATATAAATATAAAATTGAAGTACTTCATCATATGACGATATGACTATATACTCACTTAATCGTTAATTAACAGCAATTTCCTCAAATGATGTCCTGAAAAAACCTACTTTCTTCCTTATATATTTTCAGTACCGTCATCTAGTCCAGTAGTTTAATAAATATTCAAGTTGAATAAGATAAGAACACCAACAAAATCGATCTCTCCCACCTACAACCACCTTGCAAATAGAAATCTAAGGTAGATTATTTGACCTTTACGAGAACATTCTTACAGTACATGCAGCTATTCAGCCAACTTTACTTCTTGTTCATGTTCAATCCTATTTATTTGCTCGACTCACACAACGACATGAAATATTACAACGCGACACGACTTTTTCATTTTCATTCCTGTATTGAATTATTTGTCTTCTTGGTTGAATTTTCTGTATTGATTGGTGGATTGGATTGGAGTTGTACTTTATCTTTAAAGTTAATGTTTTACGTCTTTCTTCTTGAATAGTTTACGCTGCATTTATTTGTTCAAGTATAGTAGAAAATGTCTTTGGGTACTTGCATTTGTATATTTGTACAAGTAAAAAACAAGGCAACATGAAAATTACTTGCAAGGTGTGCATAAAGACATTTTATTTCAGCCTCACTCAACGCAGAGCAGAGCCGGTAATAATGTGCCTTACCGTAGCAAATAACTAAATGCACTTCATTACATTAAAATTACTTGCATCAAACAAAAAAAGAAATCCAATGTATGGATGCAACAAAAATTCAAAAACACGAAAGAAAAGTAGCAAAGAAAAATATTTAGCAAACGTAAACCAGATGTCGAATGTCTATCCACCAATACTTTTGTATGCACGTGAAATCGTCGTAAACATTTTACTATAATTATTTTACTATTACTACTTACTACGAAACAACTAAAACATTAAAAATTAAATGTAAAGTGCGTATTGTAAGTATATGCAGATGCAAGGTATCCCACTAGCTTAAGCATTATAAATAAGCTATATAAATTAGGATGCAATTCAATACAAGTTTTTTTGTAGCTGTTTATTGAAATCAAAGGTTGCTTTTGATTGACTGAGCTGAAATTAAAGGAGGTTATTTGTTGATTTGAGTAGAGAATAAGACCTAGTCAGTCAAGTATAAGTGAATTCAATTGATGTCGTCAACTAAACTGACTGAGTTTGTTCATATTGTTAGCTTGGTTTGGTTGGATGTTGGATGGATTAGATTGGGTTGGTTAGATGGATGTAATAAATAAGCAATATTGAATCGAGTGAGTGAGATTAGAGATTGAGAAGTGAATTGAGATGAGGACAAGTAAGTCATAAGCTTACTTTACTTTGTCTTGTTGTTGCTAGTTGGTTGGGCACCAGAGGCTCGTTTCCTTTGACCCAGTTGTCTCCTTTACCATTTTAATTTTAAGCAACCAAACGCAAACCAACTAACTCAACTTCAACTTCAAAATCTGTTTGGTCGGGTGTATTATAGGGCTGTGTGTATCTACTTATTGTGGCAATTTCAATATAGCAAGCCGCAGGTATACGAATTGTAAGCTGTACAGCAAAAGGAGACTCTCAATATGGTGTCTATGATAATTTCTGTCTCATGTCATTGATGTTGGTTAGTTTTGTCTAGTTAGTTAGTATGTACACTAATTTAGGTAGCTTTTGGCTGGTTTTATATTCATCACAATTTCGACTCGACGATTCTTTATCCAAATCTGTTTGATGATTGCTGTTTGGTTATAGTGTGGGATTTGATTTGATATGGTGGTTCTGGTTGTTTATTTTCGATACTTGGGTCACAGATCAAGAGTAAAAAAACTACGCCAGAAAATGACGCCGTTTTCGATTTAGAAATTATGCCAGGTCAACTGAAAATGTTCTTTACCAAAATAGTACCTATTGCTTCATGTTCAAGTTTACATGGTCGTTCTTAAATATGTTGAATGATTAATGATCTCTACTTATACTTATTGACTAGTTGCGGTAGATTAAAAATTAGTTTCGTTCATAAGATTTATTTGATTCTTCTTAGCGATGAATAATCACATTGTAAAATTATATGAATTTGAATTAGTTTCAACTTGACTTCAACAAATCTCTTTCTTGTTCTGGTTTAGTTTTTTGATGGTGCAAATTGATCGTAAATCAAATCCCATCACAACATGGCCAATTTCTTGGTCCCTTGGTTCTAGTTACCTACTCAGTCATATTGTTATGCTCCCTTATTTTAAAATCCTTTGTAGGATTAGTAGAATTAATACTTGACCACTGAACTGAGCTGCATGTTCATTTATAATTTAACAGTCTTGTATTTAACAATAATTGCATCTGTACATACAGAGCGGAATTTAGCATTTACAATAATTGCATTTTAAATGGCTTGCACAGTTCTGTAAATGCTTCGAAATTGAAACTTTGGTTTGCGTGTATGATTTTTATGGTGTGTTATTACAAATTGGTAACAACCAACCGAGATTTTGGTTGCAATTTGGCGTTGCTCTCTCTCCATTTTTTTAATGTCCACCAATTATCAGACATAAATGCACCTCGAGTGCAATTGGAATAATCATTGTTGATTAGAATTTCTGCTTGGTGTAATATAAAGTATGTGCAGTAGTCATTTAATTCTTGCGTTGCAAGATGCAAAGTAGTTAAGTACACATTTGATTTTCTTTCATGCGTACTCTACATTGCCTTGTCAGGTCACAGGCGCCCCTTTGTGATAATTTTCATGAACAATGCGAGCCGTGCTAAAAGTATGTGAAGCAATTCACACGGTTTAATTCCCTTTAAATATGAATCGTGAATTATTAGTGTTATTACTATTATCATGAACATGCTCCGTGAGCGTGCATGAATTATTTCTAAAGTTGTATTCGTATCCAAGAATTTTATGATGTCTTTATGAGTTTAGAGAAACAATTATGAGAAACATAAAGATTTGACCTCTCTTTAGCGTGGAAAACTTGTTTGGTTATTTAGCAAAATGCATTGATAGTTATCTCACTGACTGTAGCCCAGATAGAAATTATTAATTATCACGATTTAATGGGACATGCATGGAATTGCAGGAGGTTGGTGTATGTACATATAATAGGGTACGATATGCAATTAAAATATACCAGATGCATTATCGTCGTAGTATAAATCTTAGAGTTTCAGTTTGTTTTGCTGATTTTTGCCAACTTGATTCGTCTTTCATTCATAGACGTTCAATCAAATGACATGACAGCAACGAGAATTATCAGTTGAATAAATAATTCCATGAAGTCATCGTTTTTCATTTCATATTATCTCAATTATATGTGATTGCGTCAATACTTAGTACTCGGAGCGAAAAGCTCATGATATCTCCTGCCTCGTGTCTCTAGTAAATCAAGCAAATTAATTCATTTCGCTAGTCAAAAGATTTATTGGCCATGCATTATATATCACCTTACAATTCGGGTTTAGTGTAGTTATCTGACTTGTTCTAGATATATTATAATTTAATGAATGGTTTAAGGTATCCACTTCGGGGAATTATTGAATGCATTATTTGTAAATCATTCCAAGTATTATACTCCCAACTGCTCAGACATATCCAAAGGTTATGGAATTCTTTGAATTGGAGGTGGGGTTTGTTGCTTTGCTTGAGTTATCGTATTTCATATTTAGTATCCCATTACTGCAATTGTTGGTTTCCATTTTGATGTAAATGTGAGCTGGTTGTTTTTTTCAACAGAATAAAAAAAGGATAGTTAATGTTATGTTATATGGAGTTGGTCATGGATTGTCCATTTGCCATCTTATTTTTAATTACATACACGTGGGGTTCCGCTCCAGCAAATGTTACGCCAGTCGAAAGGAATCTTTGGAATATATTCAATGTTTTTCGTGTTGGTAGCTTTTCTCTTACATCCACACACACAGACTTGAAGATACCGATTTAAAATTATGAACTTTATTCACACAGTATTCCGTAATGGAGTTTTAGCTTGATATTTGCATATTTTCATCTGAAACTAGACCGCTCAAGATTTATTGTATTATTTTAGCTAAGCATTAACAACAACCCTGGCATATCTGATAACAGTAGAATATGCATGTACTTAAAAAGTTTCTAAAAAACGTAGATGTCTATTATGTCTGCTGTTCGTTAAATTAAACAGTTTCGAATTTACCCTATACCTGGACTAAATTTTAAGATGAATTATCTTGAATAATAAACACTCTGCCTTGCCGATGTTATTTGGTCATTATTCTAGAAATTCTGTTAGCTTCAACTCGACCATCGTTTATTCCGCTTCTTCTCTTCTCATCCACTACAGAACACCATTAATTATAATAAATTGATACCTGCTCTGTGAGATGAGATGTTGGTTTCTAGATTAACTGCTGGCAAGAAGAAGCATTGCATAGAAATTGTTGTTCGTTATACTGATCCAACTCGTAATTTGGACATCATCTTCAACATGGTTTTGGTTTCAGGTTTGGCTTGTGGCTTTGCCTTCATTTTGTGCCAGTTTATGGTGTTGGGCGATACTCTGTAATTTATTTAGTTTGTTCATTTGGTTCGTTGGTGCCTTTATACTGTGCTTTGCTTTGCATTGCAGTGAGTACTGCCATTTTTTCTTGTTTGAAGGTCAGTTTTTCAAACTCGTCGTATTGTAGTTAGTTGGGTAGTATCAGCAAAGCTATTATAGGCAGTTAGTAGTTCTGTAGAGTTACACACTTTGTTACCAACCAAACTTGCTCGTGTGGTTGGTGAGAAAGGTGACTCAAAGTCGAACAAAGCTGTAGCAACTACTATTTTCTCGACTGTAGTTCATGTTTGCAGTGGGTAGTATTATAATAATGCTAGCTAAAATAGAAAAATAGAGTCGTCGTATGTTGCGAATTGCGAATGTTGATGCATGCACATGCACCAATGAAATAGGCATAGGTGCCTTTGACTTTTCAAAAATCATTCATATTGGCTGTATTGTATACCTTTCAAGCTAAGTAAAAGGTACATATCTATGAATCATTGCATTCAATTTAATGCTGCGTTATTTTGATTGAAAACATAAATTTAAAATTGCATCCGTGAAACGGTGTGTATAATTAAGTTTTTGTAATTTTCTAGCTCACTTTACCAGTTTTCACATAGACGATCGACATTACCATAAGCATGGTATTGCATTAAAATATTTATACGATAGCATTGTTTCCACCTTGTGTATACTACTATCACCTATACTAGACGTATACTATTCTATACGCTATCAAAGCAAATGCGTATTTACGAATGAGAGGATTCCAGATGTAGATTGAATGACGCCATACAATTTCCCCACGCGATGTCTTTCTGATATTCTAATCCACCATGCATAACCAAACAGGTTGAAGTTGTGGATATATTCAGACATTATTATCCAAAAGCTCAGTCAGTAGAAATGAAATGTGGTAGAAGAAGAGCAGAGAACAAAGTTCTTGTGGAAAGGTTTCAATAGCCAATTTAACTGAACTTGACAAATTGTGGTTATGTATTACCATCGATCAGCTATATGAATATGGTAATCTATAAACCCGATGCTGCTGGTCTGGAATATGCTTTTGGTTGGAGTGTTATATGCATGTACTCATATGTATTCAAGCAAATGAGGTTTGTGTATTAGTTTGTAATTAGTAAACTCTGGTTGATTTTCCTTTACTACGTAAGCATGTACGCAATTGAAAGTGATATCAAATTTATAACCATTTAACCTGCGTCGTAGTTTTTTAACCGCTTTATTAAAATGAGTTAGTCTGCGGCTGATGATTGGGCCGTTAAAATTGGCCGAACGATATTTGGCGAATCAACAACGGGTTTAGTTGTTTGGTGAGTACGTCTACGTGTGTGTAGTATCCTGTTGATGATAACTCTCAACAGTTCCAGATTAGGCATATGAGATCAGTCACGCTAGTGTGACTTTTATACATGTCGTTAAATAATAAACGAAAAAATGGTAGGTGGATTACGCATACTGCATGAACCAAAATGCTTTCCAGTTGCTTTTTTTATAGATCTTATAAGTTGTAAGTTGTAGTCCTCTTACGTAATGTTATCTACCTCGTTGTATGGAGATACAAGTTGATTAAATACGTAGTAGCACTACTGATATTGTTTTAGCGTTATATGTACACGGTGTGGCTGAACTGAAGTTTCGGGTCGAGCTCAGTTGTAAACTGCAAATTGTGGGAGAACGAAACTTGCGAAATAGTAAACGTGCTTTTTGCATGGTCTTACATTCCTCACCCAATCCAACACTTAGTGGACCATTTTCCTGGTGTGACCAATAAATGTGGTGCCGTGATTAATCTGCAGTACTTTATTTTCAAACAGTTGTCCAGACTTTAATTTGTTTGCAAGGAAGTAAAGCAAACCTTGAATTTATTACAGCAAACAAAGGAGGTTTTTCATTTGTGTAAGTTAATTGTTAGGTCAGATATTAAAACAAAATTTAAAAAAAAGTGACGAGGTTTTTTTGTACTGACTAACTGAATACCATGTAACTGAATAAATTGTAAGTCGCAGAAAGTGCTCCAGAAAAGAAATTGTGTGGGTTATGGTTATAGTCGTTAAGATTTTCAATTGGTCATTCAAATTGAAGCCATTTTAAGTAATGCGCAGATACATTAACATGATTTTCTATCAAATATAGAACGTAAAGGTTGTTTGTGTAATATTAATTTTACTGAGTGGTTGCTTAAACGGTCAACAAACTTTTGAATGTCAATGTCAAGTAATGTCAACCAGAGTTTTACAGGATAATGAATAATTAAGTTTTAACAGTTAGTGTTATTAGCCAACGACTGAGTACCCCACCCAAAACAGTAATGAAATTGGTCATAATTAAATTGACTGTTTTTCTTCCTACGAATCACAATTGTCAAACAATAGACAAAACAACCATAGACTTGCACATGCATTTTGTGAATGATTTCTAATTTCCATTCTCCATTTATTTGATTGCAGGTTTCACAAACAGTGAAGAGAAAGCAACGGGAGAAGAAGGAAACGACGAAGCGATTTCGAATTTTAATTACTTGATTAAAACGAATTTTATTCTCAACTTTGACGGTCATCCCTTAGAAACTTGGAGCTTTTTAATCGTTTAAGATTTCAAAATTTTGAAACTCAACCTTGGACAAAATTCAACCCATCTTCTGTAAACGAAGAATCTGTTTGATAGAAAATCCAATCCAAATTGAATTAGTGTATGTTTGTTGTGATGCTCATTTCACAATAGCATTTACTTAATGTAATTAGTTTTACGTGCTTCAGTGATTGCCAATTCTGGATCTCATCTTCATCGTCAAAGTCTCCAAATAAGAAAAAAACATCAAAATTGCCTTTTCCGGAATTTCACCTGTCCGTCACCGCTTAATTCTTAGAATTGGGCGACAGCGACAGTGATAATTTTGTAGTGGATCAATAGTCCGCATCTTCCATTAATGTCCGGATTCGTAGAATCGGAATCGTGCTCGTACAGAACTTGTATTATTAGCCATTTTAAAAAGTCCTCTCCAGGAGAAAGTGAACTGGTTTGTCCTAACGGTGAAGAAGCATTTTCTATAAGTTGGATCAGGATCAAGTTGAAGTCTTATCGAAAGAAATGAAAGAGGAGGTGTCAGTAGCTGCCCGGTTTCTGATCAAAGTCGTCGAGAACGGATGCAATGGGTCTTTGAGTCAAGAACAACTAGACGCGTTCCAAGAGCGGTTGGCAGGTAGGTTATAATGGTGGTTTATACTTTTATACGCTGTATTGTATACAGCACAGTCGAACTGAACGTGTTTGGTTGTATCTTGTTCCATAGAGTTGTTGTGCACCCGCTTTGAAAATCGTAAGTTTTTTAAATTTATTTCAAGACTTCATAAATAATATTTATTAAGTCATTAAGCAAACTACATATCATTAAACTACATCATGTTCGCCTTCTTCAGATTGGTTCCCAGAAAAACCTGTGAAAGGACAAGCATATCGGTGTATCCGAGTCAATGAAATGGTTCGTAGGGACCCAACCATCGACCAAGCTGCATCCGACGTCGGTCTTTCGTAAGTTCCTAAACTAACCCATTCTGATTCTATCTGGCGATTCGACAACAATTTAATTCAGGGATTATTAATAGTAATGAATGTTTTCAAAATTGCAGGTACGAACAACTACAACTTCCCGTTGAACTCACGATTTGGGTTGACCCAAAAGAAGTTTGTTGCAGGTCAGACTTATTTGCGAAATTAAGTCATGTCATGTTCAATACAATTCGCCTGCATAAATAGTATAATTAATATTAATTATATTCTGTCGTCGTTAGGTTTGGTGAAAGCCAAGGCTCTTTTTGTATGCTCGCAAACTTTAAGAACGGTGGAAATGGGGAACTCTTTTTAGATCAAGTAAACTTTGATGAGATCCGCAAGAAATCTCAAGAGCTACGCGATAAGGTATGGATGTCTCTTTTCTTTGTTGTGGATTGAAGAATGTCTATCCCTTATTAATAAAATTCGTGGGCATGAGTGCAACGTTGAGAGCTTATTATAGACATGTCCGATTTAAATTATTTGTGCACTGTAATGTAATCGGTCAAGGAAATGTTGAACTCGTTTTATAGTTCGATCGATCATCGATGTTAGTTGAGTGTAGTTGGTTGTTCAGCTTTATTTCGAGTGCCCGTTAAAAATCACTCAAGTATTTGTATTTGTAGCTCAGCGTCAGCGTAGCAATCTCATATTTACTGGCCGAAATGAAGTGGTTTGTTTATTATGTGATTGCAATAGGAATTTCGCAAGCCATTATGCATGCATTACGTTATGTTTAGAGGAATACAGTATGTATGTATTTAAGGAGTAGAAAATGAATTTATGTTCGTTGGCATATAAAGTTGTTGAGTCGTAGTTTACATGGCCTTCACATTATGCGTCTTCTCCCTACCTACCTATATATTTGATTTCATAGTGAAGATCGTCAGTAAGCATTTATTTGCCAAATAATCCGTCTGCCATTTAGTTGTCTGTCGTATTCGAATTTACTTACTTGCGTCAACAACACTTAATTTTTTACTGGGTGATTGGTGAGCTAAGCAGTTTCTAGTTGCTCTAGTCTACTATAGCCGTTGACTATTGATCGAGGCTATTGTGTTGTAAATGGTTGATGAAGCTAGCGCATTGGGTCGTACTTGCATGTATCTGGTTCGAAGAACTACACCACAAGACATAAACTTTATCAAACTAAAAAAAGCTTAACCCACACAGATTAAGAATAGAGTATAAGGAAGACATAACGACCTCATGAAAGAAAATTGCGATAAAGTTGTCAAAAATATAATTTGCGTGAGTGAGGAGGCTGGTCGGTTGCAATGGTTGGTAAAAAATGAACCAGTAATTGATTTACTTGAGGAAGTGTCAGTCATTTTATTGCAATATTTCTACAATTTAATAAGCATACTTTTTTTTCTTTCGCATTCTCTTCAACCTCAAATTAGCATCGTGAAAGAAAATAGGCAGATCTATGTAAAGAGGTCTATGACTTGCATACAGATTTTTTAAGTTCATACCTCCCTTGTTTCAATGCGGCACTTTATGCGTGCGTGCAAATTTTTGTCAATCGAATTTATTTCTGCGAAGAGTAAGTACTTGGGACACAATCAATCAGTCAGAAATCAATTTACTTGAACGGTTTTGATTTGAGTGGTGATGGCATGGTGGTGCTGTGGTGCAGATCTGTTTGACCTCTGTTCTTGTCGTTGTAGGGGTCGTTTAAAGGCTACTGTATTGGTGGTGGCTGATATTGAAGGCGATAGAATGAGGATGAGGATATTTATTTCGAGAGTTGTGTAGGCGTCGTCGCGTTCGTACAAGCCGATCAAATGCTTGATGCGATGGTGTTGTACATGTACTTTATAGTGCGGCATCGCCATAATAAAAAATAAACAAGCAGAGGTCATGGTGTTTCATTGGGGTACTAATGTTTAACCAATTGAAATGATTATGTTAAAGCATTTTGCATTATATATTCATCAGAATTTAGCGCTGCATCTGTCGTATAATAAAATGACTATCAGAAATTAAGGCTTATTCCAAGACTTGCATTAATTTAGATTTTAGGATACTCCTTGCAGTTTTTGCTTAAATATGAGTTGAATGGTTTATTAGTTAAAATGCACTTGTTGGGACACTCCCATAAAACTGTTGTTACACTTTGAATTGCTGGTTTCTAATTACCTTGCATTGAATGGGCATACGCTTTGTTTTCAGTTCTTAATTTAGCTGTACGAATTGTGTACTTGTTACGTTACGAATAACGCGAAATCAAATACATGATCCGAGTTTGATTGTGCCATGTCAGGTTAGTTTGGTTCATATGATTGCGTCAGTAGTATCAGTATCGCAGTAGTAGTAGTAGTAATTTATTGCATGATGGCCTGTATAGCCTTTGCAAGAATCAGAATCGCAGTATCAATCAGATCAGACCTACACCATTTTGGTCGGCCTGTTTAATGTTAAGCATGGATAGGGTTATCTGGCTTAGTTAAAGTTAAAAGTGTTGCTGTAACTGTTGTAATTTGCAATTTGTTACTTGTAAAGCAAAGTTTGTAGATAAATGCCTTGACTTTATACAGTACTGTACGTTCGTTGTGTTGGTTTGAATTGAATGGGGTTCAGAGCGAGATAGATAGAGGGTCGTTGACCAACTTGTTGATGCCTTCTATGCAATGCTATATGCTTGCGCCTTTTTGCCAGTACATGTTGCATAACACCAAGTTCGCAAAATACGAAATCATCTCGCTAAACCAACCACCGTACCAAATACTGCAAACAAGACAAAACCAAACCACACTACTGTTTTACTTATTATGCCGGTATTAGAAGCTGTTGCTGTTGTCGTCGTTTGAATGAAAACCGATGAATTGTTGTAAAATGTCCCGCTGTTTTGATATTTTGTTTTTAACTTTGAATTGCGGTAATCAAGTTGATTTTTGAAATAGCAGAATAGAATTTGATCTAATTTCAAAAATTTTGGTGAACGGTTAATTTGAGATAGGACTAAAGTAAACGTGCAGCTCAGGACAAGACATAATGTATAATGTGATACGGTTTTTATGCAGATTGTGTATGGTGTTTTTTCGCGATTTAAAAAGTTGAATTTGCAATGTAAATTGTATGTGAAACTGGGATAAATTTGCATCACATTTCCTGAGGTAAACTGAATGAATTGAGTTGATGAGATAAAATAACGCAATTTTGGGTAAAGTAAAAATAGAGAATGATGTGTGATAAAATATTCAGGTTGGGGTTGAATAGAGGGAGGAGACGATGATGATGATAATGAGGACGATGATTTGGATTTAGATAGATTGCAGTAAACTTTAAAACCAACGCTATTTTTTAGATTTTGGTTTGCTTTATTTTGAGAGCAGAAAAGACGGCTCATTTTGTAACCTGTAATTTGGTTTTGAGTTCAGAGATTTACTCTCCTTTCCTTTCTTCATATTTATTACTGCAACTATCGGTCACTTTATAAAGGGAAGTGCATGGGACAGGCTAAAATTCACTAAGAGAGTAAGGTTGACAGATTCGATGAACCGTTGTGTTGTCTGCTCGGTTTATGACATCAAAGTTTTCATAAGTAATTAATGGATGGAAGAAGGATGTCGAAAAAGACAGACAAACTCTAACAAACTAAAGCATACAGGAAGCGTGTACTGCATTTTTTTGGGTTGATATTATGACTCGTGTCGTGACACACTCTGACCTGGGCGAATTGCCTTCTTATGGTTGTAAATTTTTATAATTTGCAAGAGAGTGGGATGGTGACTATTAATTTGTTTTGGTGTGGCACTTTATCTAGGTGTTAAAGTGGTAGTAAAATGAAGTTTATGGTGCATGCAGTACATCGTATGAAGATTACAAATCTAACGTGTTTTGTTGTATCTTGTTTTAGATAAGCCAAGATATGATAACTCGGAAAAATGGACGTCGTGGTTTCCTTTCAGTGGGAATGGGGAACCGAGTAGGGGGTACATCGGGTGCATCACCGAATTTCAAAGGGGGTCGTTCCTTCGGGCAAGGGAGTCAAGGGGGCTACTCATCTCATCACGGGACTCACCATCAGCCCCATCACAATAGCAACAACCACCATTCGCACCATCCAAACCATCATGTTCAACACCATAGCGGGGGAAATATGGGGCATCATCATAACAGCCACACCCCAAGCGCTGCCGCGGTCAGTTCACAAATAGTATTTAATTACTTTGTACTATTTGTACAAAGCCATGTATATCGCTCAGACTTGTGCTTAATAATTGTTATTTATTCGTCTAGGTCTCTTGGTATAACTCGGTGAATGGGTCAAACAACTCGAATGGCGTGTCTGATATGTTCTCGTCCAGTCCTCCCAACCACTTTTTTGGATTGGCCAAGTTCTCACCGCCCAAGTACGGATATGGCAGTCCATCCAAATGGTCCTCACCCCCACATCATTCCTCCTACGGCCCACCACTCCCTTCAGCCAAGGTAAATTTAAATGTCGAAAATTCTGCATAACGAGGAAGCCTACGGAAAATCGACGCTTCCCGAACTTGGTCCTGAATGGGGTATTTTAATATCCGTTTATAACCCTCAAATAAACTCAAGAAGCTTCAATTTTTCCTAGCGTCACTCTGTCAGTCTGTCAATCTGAATTATCTTTTTTTTATCTTTAAAGGGGGACAAGTACCACTGGTTCAATAACAACAAAACCACCATCAAGGCTTAAATCAGGAATCACCGTTTTTCAAATTTTCTTTAATTCAATTATTCAATGGTATGGTATGTCGTCGTCATCATCATCATTAACTGTACGACGATATGATTTGGTGTCAATTTAGGATTAGGCAGACTCTCGTTCCATTGATGAACTATTATTCAATCTAATCCAAATCGTACGATTCATCAATTACTAATAGATTTGAACATAATAGTTGATTTAAAATATAAAATATTTACTATTTGTGGAATGACCTCTGCGATGACGGATCGATAAAGTATAAACTACGACCCTAAGACTTCCATTAAACGGCGGGTCGTTTTAATAAATATTTTAGACTTTTGCATACGTATATTTACAAATTAAATACACATAAGAGGCGGGGACTGATGCTCACTGATCTCCGTAGTAGAAGAAACTTCAACAAAAAACCTGACTCAACTAAAGCAAACTGCTATTTAGAAAAAAGAAAAAAATTAAGCCCGCCTTTTAATGGAACTTTTACGGTGATTAATTTAATTTTAAGTTTTAATGTTAATTTACTATTGTGTAGAACCAAAAAAGTCGTCGCCAGCCAAATAGATTAAGTAAAAGATTGTTCACTTTCGAATTCTTCTCTGCGGTAGTTGGCGTTGACAAAAGTTTCTGCAAACTACACTGAACCATTTTATACACTAGAAAAGACAGCATGTTATTATTATTATTACTACTATTATTATTGTTATAGTATTGCATACACTCACTCAAGATACTGATACTTGAACCATCATGTCAAAGGTGCAGGAAAGAGGAGGAGGAGGTCGAAAGAAAGGTCAAATGTCGATAAAATCTCATCCACATAAATGTTATACGCTTCTGCCAGTGAGTTTACTTACAAAAGAAACAAACAAGCAAACTTAAATTAACTATACTAAAGTTGAAAGGGTAGCCTTAATTACTAAATGCTAAGACGGATCACAAAGATTTTGTACAGTACAGTGCATGTTCCAAACTACTATATCTAAAGATTTAAAGTAGACTATAAGAGTTAACAACAAGTAAGACCACCGCATTTTTAGACTATAAATCTAGTAAACCATCCAAGGAAATATATATATTCATTCTCAGTCATCACACTGCCCAGTGAATATCATATAATCAAAGCTCTTGAGTCTATTTTGAACAAAGTATGAGGAGATGAGTAGTATATCAAGACATTGATTGTACATAATCTTGCATGAATTATATTGTGATGGTGGACAAGAGCCTTTAAGTTAATTATTTATTTAAAATTTACCATCTTAAAATGTGCATGGAATGTGTAACTTATTGGTTGAGTGTTTGGGGGGTATAAGTTTCTCAAAAACTGTACTGTGGTGGTGGTGGGTGGGTGGGATTCAATGATTGATGATAGTAGTGGGATGTGAAATCAGACGCGTTGGAGGGGGACAAAATGTTACAAAAAACAAAGAATATTTAATTACCTACTACTCGTACTATACATATATTACATCTACAAACAAAGCAGTATATGCCATTCAGACTGGAGATTAATTCTTTTTAATTTTAATGCAATCGAGTCAATGATTGTTGTTTTTATTATTTATGAATTACCTACCGACCTGTCGAGTCTCATCTAATCTAGTTATGTATAAGAAGGTACTATTATTTATGTCGAAGGATGAACAAATTAATTTCAATTTTTAAAACTTCTTTTTCGTATACTGGTAAATTTTGCATCTCATTCGTATTCTCTTATACTTTTCTTTGTATACTCGCATTAGATATTCGCACTTGTAAATTCGTTTGTTAACCAATTCCGGGATATATATTCGAACTTTGTATAGGGTTAGTTTGGGTTAAAAATATCTTTAGTAATGGCATGCAATTTGCTTTATTGGTACTCAGGTATTAATTAATATTTTTAAATTTTGTATTGGGTGTTTTGTATGCCAAATTTTTTGTCATCTGTGATCAAACCGGAGCATTTTTTTTAGTAATTTTAATATAAATCTTTTATCAAAGCATGCATACAAGTCTCCTATCCTTTTAGCTTTTACCGTTTCAACCACCGATTATTAGTTAGTTTTTCTTGTATATAAAACTTGAAACTTGTTTTAGTCAAATTAACCAAGTTTACTATACCTCGTGGCAATTTATAATGACAAACCCGAATTAAATTTAACATAATTAGTTCCGATCAATTTAGTCAATATAATTCAATCAGTTTTTAGATATTTCACATTGTTAATCCGTTTTTTGGCAATATTTCCTCTCGTTTTTTTTAAAAACACTCACTCGTAACAGAAACATAACATCAAAACCTGTCTAGTCCTTCGCATCAACACATCTTACTATTAATTAATTAATTAATTAAATCTGATCGATCTAGAACAATCATTGACCAACCAATAAGCAAGCCTGGAAAGAAAGAGCTATAAGCAAAGAAGATTACATGAAAATGTTCGTTCCATAGTCCAAGTCCAATTTTCAATTTGTGATAGAAATTTAATTGTTAATTAATTAATTAATTAATAATTAAATTATTTAATGGTAATAATTAAATAGTGATTTCATCCCACTGATATGATAAATGTACCATAGACAAACAATATGCTATGTAACAAACCAACAAAGAATTTATAGTGATTTAAAATCAAATGATGACTTATATCCAAGTACAAATGTCAATTGTGTGTTTGGTTCCTCCTCCACGGTCTGATGGCAACGAATTGGTATGGGTGGGTGGTATGGTATGGGTATTGGTGTGGGTGTGACGATATTAAGATTCTGAATTTTAAATTCTATATACTACATAGCGTTCATTTAATGGCTCTTGTTCACTCTTTGTTTTTACTTTACAAACAATTCTCAACATGTGTGTTATATGTATTTAAATTGTATCTCTTTCGCTGTGGTCAGTATTTTCAGAATTTTATATTCGGCCTTTTGCATATTTCATGAAGAATGTGACCTAACCAAATGTGCAGCTTTGTTGAATGCTATTTATTTATTATAGCTACTATACATATTATTCGGTTCCTATTACGAGTATAATATTCCTCTCCCAATTGTGGTCAGTACTACTACATGTCCATTTAAGTTGTTGATACTTTGTTGACGTTTGAAAGTTTATTGCTTTTAACGAAAGCCAAAGAATTTGCTTATAATGTCAAGTGCAATTTACTCATCCTTATGTATTGTTATCATCATCCTCCTTACTCTATCAATCGGTTAAAAGCGTTGCTAATTATGGCAAAAGTCCTATAAAATTATATTTAAAATCGCTTAATTGATTAGAATTTACTATAACCGCATCCAGTCTTTCAAGATATTCACTCAAGCCATGGCCATGAATATAAGCAGTGGAATCAACTTATCAACTATACTATTAATTATAATATATCTTTGCCACGAGAGGAATTAGTTATTTAAGTTAATATTTTATTCGGTATATCAGGAGCATCAACTTAATTTCTCTTTATAAAATCATAATCATCCATACTACAAAACAAACTACCAACCTAGTCTTTTGGTGACCAACTATGAAGTAAAGTATATAGTGTGTATGCAGTACTACGATTAATAGTACTAATTAAGTATTAACTGCTACACAAACAATACCAAACAAACGTAAACCAATCAATGACATCAAATTAGGGTTTAGCCAAGCCTATATTAGCAATCACTGCATTGCATTGTCGCAGCCAAGCCATGCCATGCCACAAGCAGGCTAGACCAGGAAATGCATGGTAGAAAATTGAAGAGTCTCTTTTACTTACAAAACGCCAATTTAATTTTGTTTAATACAGCATAGCAGGAAATGCAGCTATCGAAAGCTAGTGATGGAAATAGAACTGAATGATAAAAAAAGAAGGAAATGACTGAAGTAAATAGATGGAATGGAATGGACTTACTAGGCTAATACGGAAGGATGCTAAACTAATGTTTAATTACTAATTAGATACCTCATCATTCATACATAACCTCTTCCCAAACTTCATTTGGTCTTCAAAAGAAATGCTCACAAAAAATAATCGACTGCCAAGCCAATTATTTACAAAATCATCTACACAAGTGAGTTTATACTATTAATGAAATGATGAATAAGCTTCAAAGACTGATCAAGAATATTTAAAACAAAGAGTGATGCAGCCTATTGTTGGGTTATGGGTATGTAGTAGTCGGTATAAGTAGTGGGTGGGTGTGGGTCAGATAAAAGGCTTTAAAGGACTTAAAGCAATGATGTATGTATCTGCATTGACTAAAAGGAAAGTGTGATTTAGTAAGTAGATGTAGAAGATTTATATGTATATAACTAATAATTTTGGGGTGACCCACAATGCTGTGGTTGTTCGTTGTACTATGGTATTCTTAATGTGCGAAATGGTTCAGTGTTACTTTGTATGCAAATCAGTTACTTTTGTCGACGCCACCAACGCCAAGGACTCGTGTATATTCAAATTCATCCACCATTATAAGCTGTGCCGTGTATTGAATAGGTGGTACAAATGCTCTACAACAAATGAAAAGCACGAATTATTAAAAAATTGACAAAAGTCTTTTCATACACTTTTCACAGTTTTTCACTCTTTCGAAATACCTATTGGACAGTTGAAGAAATTCAAAATTTTCAATGCCAAATCACAGACAGGGATAGTAAATATTCAATGCAATTATTATTATGTATACCTTGCAGCTATATATTTAGCGAAATATATAAGTATAAATTTGTGCAAAATTCATTCTGAAAACGTGTAAAATTTTAACCTAAATTCACCATCATTTTTTAACTGTTGTACTTTTAACCAATGCAGTCGGCTCTCACTCACAGTCAGTGACACCAATATCTATCAGCAAAGTAGATGATTTTTAGACATTGATAAAGTTTTAAAATTTTTACAATGTTGGAAATTTTAAAAGTTTGCACCGCAATTTAAAATCTAATCAATAAAATCTCTAAAAAATATATAAAAGAGTTTAATTCAAGGGCTATATATACTCGGATTTTCGACTTTTAGAATGTTATACATAAGATTATCTAGGTTAGACAAATTGATGATGCGAAGAAGAAACCATACATTAAATAAAAGAATGACTACGACTACGGTGTTTTAGCTATTTAATGAAAACCCGAAAAAATAAAGATTTACCCGAAATACTACCATTATTAGATAAAATGACCTATTAAATTATGTGTAATTTGTTGTTAAAGAAGAGGTATAAAATATGTGTATATTATGTATTCGTGTACTAAGATACTTCTTCTTGGAGGGGGGATGACGATGTTAGTAGAGAGAAGTTTTAAAAAAGAGAAAATGGTTAGCAGACTTTAATTAATGCTTATTATTGACTACATACAACAGAGAACTGTTAAACTAGTGTATAAGGAATTACTATTTCGAGTCTTATCGATTATATTGATTCCACATGCATTTTGTTATCATTTTGTCATTAATTAGTGCATTATTATGTATTCAATCTAAGTAATATTTTATTCCGTTTATTAAATACTTACTGCAACGTGCAAAAATCAAAATTTTTTGGGTGTAATTCATCTTTTATTTCCGTGTGTCATAATCTATTCGATATTATGCAATATTGAACGACTTCTAATCAAGAGAGTGGCTAATTTGCTGCATTTTACATATTCCAGCAGCATGAATACAACTCTCCCCACGTCATTTGACTTGACATTGTAAATCCGTAGTAAGCAACTATATAATCGGCAAATTTTATATTTGCATTTGATCTTGACTCAAGGTCATCTCCGTTGAAGGTTTTTAGAGCAATGTCGTCATGTGGGTGCACTACACTGCGCAAAGAGAGGTTATACTAGATATGGATGAAAAATCCTGTGAATTTCAACATTTTAACACCAAAAATGAAGCGAAGCCTAAATAAAAGTGCATGCATAGAATAAAATTCATGTCGTTGCACCTATCACTGTGTCTTTATGTTAAATGCAGTTTAGATTTATCTAATAATTCAATGGGAAATGGATGTGGATGCAGGTGAGCTGTTCCAATGCAAATGCCCATTGCTCTGTCTTATCTTTACATGAGGGCATTGAAACAGCTAAATTCGTTCGAACATGCTTTCACTAAATACGACGTAGACGTACTCAACTGGTGGTACTTTAGGTAAGTGATGGGAGGGTGGGTAAGTTTGAGAGATAAGAGAGCAGGAAATGGCAAAGAATGATTCATAAGATGAAGGCGACGGCGGGTAAGATAAGACCCGGGTAAGCAATGAGACAAAGGGAATCGCTTTTCGCTTACTTGGATGAAGAAAAGGGAGGAGGGAGCAAGCCAGCAGTGTGAGGGAGCGAGTAGCTTTCCTACTCTCTCTTTTATTTAGGTGGTGTGGTGTGGTGGTGTCATAAATTTGAAGTGAGTGATGCCAGTAGTAATGTGTGTATTTTACAGCTCTGTGATTTTAACCTCATCTTAATATTTTCCTTCCTTCCTCTCGACTGACCTAACCTTTGATCAGACTGACGGAGGTCAACTAGGCTACATACAACACAATAAACTCTGTTTTTAAAAAAAGACATAATAAACAGCAAGATAGTGGTGGTGGATGATCCTCTTGTGAGTGGATTGCATTGTGAAGTGGGCAAGAATTATAGTGTTTCTAATCGGATCGTTCCTTCATTTTTTGCTCGTCTTTATAAAATAAATCAAAAGTGAAAATAGAAACATTTTATAATCATTACAACAACACACCCCTGAACTAGTCGGACTGGTGACTGCAAAAAAAGTAAGTGGTAAACTTGATTTTATATATCTCGATCTGACTATTGTTGTATAATATTTTGTATTGTCTGTCGGGGTTAAAATTTGCTGACTGTTTGGCAGCTGCGTGAGTTGGCCCTTCTTGTTTGTGTTGGTCTAATGCTAATGTGCTAGTAGTGCAATGGGATTGGGGTTAAAACAGGAAGGCAGGAATTTTCGATTATTTATTTATTACGACGAACGAAACGACGATATTTATTTACCATTCAAAAGAATCAGCCACTATAAGTTGAAAGGCAGCAATTTCAGACTTCAGCCACTAGAAAAGGCATTATTTATGTTTGCTTTATGTTTAGTTTATGTCATGTTTAGTGTTGATTCTTCCAAGGAGAGGTGCAATCGAAGGATTGCTAAAAAAGATTAATATAATATGTAATGGTAATAAATAACGGTTCTTCGATATTTTCAGATTCGCAGATACAGGAGCGTAGTTTTCTACAAAAGATATTAGATCACATCAGACATAAAAAAATCTCTCAATATGAGACATCAGATTCCTCGTCCAGAAATATCCCTGCCGGGTGGTACCTCCAGCTCATCCTTGTCAAATACTGCCGGCGCCTCTTCAGGAGGAGGAAGTGCTAATCCCAACCCTAACGCGAATCTCCCTGGAACAAGTAGTGAAGCTATAGCTGGGTCGTCGTCAGCGGTAGCCAACAATCCATCGTTATCAAATCCATCATCCTCTTCGAGCCCTAGTATTACGGGATCATCCATGTCTACACCAAGAGGCGTAGGTCCCCCAGGCTCAAAACCACACTCGGTTATTCGAACTCTACGACAAATGTCTATGATGGCAGATTCTTTACAGTCACGGCGCTCTTCTTTCGCCTCTCCAACCTCTGCTGCTGCAACTGCTCTACTTACGAATCTGGAGGGGGTATATAGCGCAGAGGTGAAAAGTGCTCAGAATCCGGCATGCATCGTTCGTCATGTTGTAGCGGCAATGGGTAACATTATCAAGGAGATGAGAGCAGATGCTGAGGTTACAGGAGTTGGAGGGCCAATGGTGGAGGATTTGTCAAATTGCTCAGATGTTGCAACGTTGAGACAAAGACTTATCAGCGTGGAACGGGCAAATCATATGATGACTATTCATCTCGATTTGATGGAGTTGCAGAAAAAGTTGGAGATGGCTGAAGCTCAAAAATTGGATGACAGAAAAACTTTTGTTATTGCGACGAGGGAAGAGTTGTACAAAGAAATTGTTGAATTGTTGGAAGCTGAATTTAGCTGCTCCATTTGTAATGAAGTGTTCGTATCTGTGAGTAAAGCAATTATTCTATAGGGGGATAAATTTTGAATTTGAAAGTAAAACTGACGCATTAATTTTTTCTTTATATTACAGCCATCTGTGACGAAATGTGGTCACAGTGAGTAAACAGAATTATTGTTTGAGATTAATTCTGAATTTGAAATTGATTTGATACTCACTGACTCATTGCTTGCTTTTTATTACAGCTTTTTGCGAACTTTGTATAGCCACCTGGACGAAGGATAAGGTTGATTGTCCAATTTGCCGTACAATGATTTTCACTGAGTGGGGAAAACATGTTGAGATGGATAATTTCATTACAAGATTACATTTGAGATTATCGGATGAAATAAGAGATAGTCGAGAAGCTCTTGTCGCAGGTATAAGATGTTATCACATTTTGTCCATGTTCTTGTTGCATTATAATATGTTTGCGCTTCTCCACTATATTATATTTATGCGTAACTTATCGCAGAGCGGGGCCAGGCAATTGAAACACTGAGAAATACTCCCCGGAGAAATGAAGGAGCAGCGTTTGTGGATGCCCTACGGTTCCTCAGGGATCAGCAACAGCAAGGGAGAACTACTCCAACTACAGCCAGAGCGCTTGCCGAGAGATTCAGGGCAATGAGGCGTACTGCTGTGGAGGCTAACATCGATGAAGTTGTGCCGTCCTCAGCTGCTGCAGCGCTTGAAGGGCCAACTGCGAGAATGAGGGCGCGGCTGATGGAAGGTTGGTATTGATTTTTTTAAATTTTAACTCCGAAAAGAATTATTGGCAACTTGTTCATTTCTATCTTTATAGAACTTGAAACATTACGACATCATCAACAACAGAATACGGAAAGTCTAAATCGTTTATCACGTGCTACTGGAAGTGGAGGACAACCACCCCCACCGACTTCGTCTGTGGCAAGAATACGAGTCCGTAAGTATAAACCAACCATCTTTGAGACAAGATCGTCTCACCAAGGTCTCACCATATTGGTTACTAAAGTTAATTTAAATTTTATGCAGGCCCCTCACCGGGAGTTTCGTTTACACTGGTTGCGCCCAGATCAATGCTCTCTGCTCAACAATCGTCAGCACCCGTATCTGCACCAAATCAAATTCAGAATGTTACTATTCGTGCCCCAGAATCACGTATGCTTACAAGTAGTGCTTGTGTTTGTGTCTGCCTTATGAGATGGGAGAAAATAATTATTCGATATTTTATGTAGGTAACTCTCCAGCGTCGCCACCAGCTGCCGCTGCTGATGGTCAATCGACCGGGACCGGTATGCATGTGGAAACATTTTGGACCGACATTTGTTTTATTTTGTAATCTGGTAATCGTTTAATATTTTTAAAGGATACTATGCATCCGGCAGTCCTGTGGAGATACCCCGAAGGGTTCCTCATGGATTACTATTGGCTCGAGCATATTCACTGCGATTGCAAAATCTACAATCGCAACAGACTGCACAGTCAACTCGATCTTGTTTGGAACGTGCTATGGAACGCTCTCGTTCTGCATCAAGAGTACCAGAGTCACCTTCATCGCCAGTTGCTGTTACTCCTGCTTCTTCAGCCGTTAACAATTCTCGAAATGAAGATGCTTATATAGCTGATCCATCCGCAGCTAACGCCGTTCGTACGATTCGCTCCATATTCTCCAGCTTAGATGCCCCACAGCCCCCACAGGCCTCTCAAAATATCGCGTCATCAGCTGAAACCGGTGCTGGAGCGTCTTCAAATTCTGCAACAGACTCCGGGGTACCTTCTCGACCCACTGATTCGAATTCTTCATCGTCAGATTTTCCCCTAATGTCGTCGAGCTTTCGACTTTCAGCTGCTAATCAAGGTAATGCCAATTTCCCATTCCAACACGGAACGTCTCCTCGATCAATGTCTTCAAGGTTGAGCGGTTTGATTGGAAGCGAAACCAGTACCACTTTGTCATCAGGTGGCAGGCCGATAACTTCAACTATGCATCTTTCTGAAGCTATTCAGCCCATAAGTGATAATTCGCAGGAATCTCCACTTCCTTCTTCAATTCGAAGTGCAAGTTCTGAAATTCTTCGTGCATTTTCTGAAAATGAAGCACCTATAAGTTCCACGAGTTCTGTACCCGCAGCAGATACTACCGACTCAGGTATGGCCCTGACGAGAGTTGCAGTTGATCCTGTTCCAGAGTCGGAACTTGACACACTGGATAGAAGACTCAGACTTGGACAAGTCTCACTGCATGATGCAATCATTGCATTTCGACAACGATTTGAACGCGCAATGGGCGGTGATTCAAATGCTACTAATCCACTGCCTCAACAACACATTGTTCCTGACGTTGATGTAGACATGAATGAACCGCTGTCAGCTATATTTCCTCCAGGTGGTGACACGCTTACCATTGATACAGATGCCATTGATCTTGATGGTGTCAACAATAATGGAATCTCGACCTTGGAAGCTGGTAGTTTAGGGATAACCACACATTCTCCACTACTACGTCAACGTAGTGGTCGATCACTAACGACAAATGAGGACAGGCTGGACAGGCCACGTCTAGTACATCATCTGCGCGAATCACGGCGACGACGTCGTGAAAGAAACCACCGTGAAGGAGGTGATAGTCGGGAGCGCCGTGGAAGGGAAACGACGATTACCATCAGCTTTTCTAGAGGAGATGAAGAAAGAAGCAATAGTGGAGGTGGTGCGGATAGTCAACCATCTGGAAGTCGCTCTACATCTTCGCCGGCCCCACCGGCATTGGCAAGTAGACCTTCGACATCATCAGTTTCAGGCATGGAAATACCTTCCAATATGCCTCTTCCGATTGTTATGGATTGCGACTCTGATACTCCTTCACCTGGCCCCTCATCTGAACTGAGCAGAGCAAATGATGATAGAAATGAGAACACTGATTCGCCAACCGTGGCCAGCCCCACTTCAATCACTGGCACCTCAGCCACTGCCAGGCCAGGTAATTTTTGTATTAATAAGATGACATATCAGCGGTTATCAGGGGATTAATTCTTGATAATATGCTTGTTTAATTCTAGCTTTCAATGGTACACTACTG
This sequence comes from Folsomia inoculata, assembly GCA_034695825.1. Lineage (NCBI taxonomy): Eukaryota > Metazoa > Arthropoda > Collembola > Entomobryomorpha > Isotomidae > Folsomia > Folsomia inoculata. The sequence goes on along the minus strand of JAQIWQ010000032.1, from coordinate 3,032 downwards.
TCTTCTTCAGGCAAGAACATAATTATTTTGGAACAATTTTTCTTGCATGCAGAATTATTTGTTGTTTATTTAATTTTTGAAACTTTTAACTGATTCGGGTTTTCGTTGTCAAATTTAGATCTCAATGCTAATGCTGATGATATTGAAATTCTGTTTTCGGATCTGGAGGATGCATAATTTACTCATTGTGAAAGTAAGGTTTGTTTGTGTAAGTTAATCGAAAAATGTAAATTATAATATTCAATTCAACTCAAATTGAATAAAGTCAACTCATTAAATTCTATGCAAGTATGTAATATTACTGAATGTTTCTAGTATTGGACATCGTTAATAAACTCGGCCTTCCACTTATTTTTACAATATCGTACGATACGGAACTCCCATCCACCCCCAAGTCAATATCAGATCTGTCGTATGAATCATTCAGCAATCTATAGCTTCGATGTTCTGTAGATTGGATTTAGTTAGTTTTTAATGTTGTGCTAAATTATGTGGAACTTGGGATTTATACCACACAAGATTTATTTCATGTATTACAGTATAACATCAATTCAATAGAAACCTAGTTTCTAAATATTGTACTAATGTATTAGTTAGTAAATACGAGTACTTGCATAGTTTTTCTGAAATAAATAGGATTATCGGAAAATGAACATCTTTTATTATAATAAATTATCCCTTTACTGATATTAATGTCCTACCTCAGACTACTTTTTCAAAATAGTTTTAAACTTGTCACAAATTTGAACCAACTTAAGTGTAATTCCACTCCCTTCTTCTTTAGCAGAATGGCTACCCATTGGCATGATATGTAGTTGAGATTGTGGAATCTTTTTGTGCAAATCATACGCCGTCTTTACCGGACAAAGCAGATCATATCGTCCCTGGACAATCTCAACCGGGACACCAGAATCCCCAATAATTACCGCATTGTCCAAGAGTTGATCATTCTTTAGAAACGCCTTATTGACAAAATAATGGCATTCAATTTTTGAATGAGCCAAATTCCAGTTCTCATCCCCACATTTTTCCGCAACTTCAGTTTCGTTGATTTGCATCGTGCACAAAAGTAACTCCCACTTGTTCCAGGCTGTAGCACATCGCATCTGTTCCTTCTCATCAGATCCGGTGACCCGTTTATGATAGGCGGCTACAATGTTACCCCTCTCCTCCAAGGGTATTGGTTCAACAAATTGATCATATTGTTCTGGATAAATCATCGCCGCCCCATTTTTACCATACACCCAATTCTGCTCAATCTCCCTGTTGGTAAAGATTCCGCGAATAATCAGCCCAAGAACTAGGTCTATATGGGTTTCTGCATATGCTAGGGCTAGCGTGGAACCCCAACTTCCTCCAAATAGAACCCATTTCTTGACCCCAACTTTCTCCCTGTAACCAACCAAACAACGCTTAGCTAATAAATTTATGGATTCCCAACTTGCACATTATGCGAAATATAATTTCTGGATATGCTACCTCAGTTTTTCCATATCAGCAACAAGTGCCCAGGTATCATTTTCCTCTAAACAGAAAGCAGGTGTGGATTTGCCTGCACCCCGTTGATGGAATAAAATGGCGTGGTATGCATTTGGATCAAAGAAACGTCTGTCTCTGGGAGAAGTGTCACTTCCTGGACCTCTATATAAATTTAAAAGGTTTCTGTCTGTAAGCATTGATTTGTTGCTCGTTGTGATAATGACGTATAAAAAATAATCCAAATTACCCGTGCAAAAATACTACCGGTATCCCATCTGGATTTCCACATTGTTCGTAGTACAGCGTGTGAGTATCCGAGACTTGAAGAGTTCCAGTGTAAAATGGCTCTATCGGTGGATACATGACAGCATCATCGGATGTTAGGGATGTCATTTTTCCCGTGGGAGACAATGTATTATACAATTTAGCAAAAATTCGGTTAATTTTCTGTGCCTTAACGTTTAGTAATCAATGAGAAAAGCAGCAATAAAGTTGACAAGGGAAGTTAAACCGCCTGACAATCTCGTTTGGTTTTTTTCAACCAACTGAGATTTCATAATTGAATGTCTTGTCAATGTCATTGATGATGATGCATTGAGGGATACACGATTATACGGCAGTAGATTAGTGATAAATGTGATGTTAAAGCATCTAAAAGAAGTGAATACATTTGTCAAGGGCCATACCACGTTGAATGCACCAGTTCTCGTCTGATCACTGAAGTTAAGCAACGTCGGGCCCGGTTAGTACTTGGATGGGTGACCGCTTGGGAATCCCGGGTGCACTTGGCGTCTTTTTTTTTGCAGAAATTATAGTCACACATAGTAAAGAAATTCATTGCCTTTAACGTCCAAGCATCCGAATTTTTAAATTCTTCCTACTTGTTATCAGCTTTGCAAAATCATTATTGCAATGCGCATCCCTTTGTCGGAGAATAATGTATTAGTCAATAATAAATTCGTAACCGAAGTCTTCTGATGCTGTCTGATTGCATGATTCATTTTCCTGGGTGGGGTATATATGAAAAGGCAAATTCGATTCCATCCAGAATTTCTTCCCCATGGACGGAATGGGATGCAATAGTGGATCATGAGAGAAAATTATATTATTAGATTACATAGCATAATTTACGAGTAAGACGAGAGTGGTACAAATTATCATTAGAAATTCATAGAGGAAATTTATGCTAACTCGATTTCCTTGTTATGTATGATGTTCTTGTGCTAGATGGGTTCTCATTGCGAAATCTAACTGGTAATTCGTATGTACTTGGTTGGTGGAGAAAGGGGTACGGGAAATCATGGGAAGAGTGATAGAACCCACCTTTTGATATCTAACTGCTGCTATAGCCTTTTTCCCATGGGTGAAATGAAATATGTGTGATTTTTACTCCATATCTGCGACAACAAGTACTTCGTAGTGTGTATAATGTTATGTACGTGGATAAATTACAAGCACTATACTAAATTCTTCAATTGGATTGACACGTAGTACATGTTCCATTACGCATCCTTGTCCTTCTTCCTTTATGTTTTGTTGTTTGAGTGATTGTT
>JAQIWQ010000031.1:0-37384 GCA_034695825.1 Folsomia inoculata | reverse complement strand
CTCAATGTGAACTATTCAATTCAACTTTATTTCCATCTTGAATATTTGAGACTTGATTTCACTCTTCTGTATTACAACAACAGTCCTTACATAAACTGTTCCAAACTGACATCCATCCATCCATCCAACTAACCAACCACCTCTATTCAATCATACATTATGAATGCATGCAAATGCCAATACATTTTCTATACTATAATATGTAACTGCAAATAAAAGGGCTGCTGTTGTAAAGTACTGTAGTAGCTGTAGTAGTAGCACACATTGAATTGAACTAACTTCCCAGCCCATTGAATCCCAAAAGAACATAACAAATTAATGTTGAATGTGACATTATTATTTCCCTTCCCCCACATCACATCAACCCTTTTGGCTTCAGCTATATACATACATTCATACATACATGAACCAAACGATACGATCCTATCCACCACCACCAAACTACCATACATACATCTGCATGCGTTTCCTTTTTATTCATCTTCCCAATAAGTTATTATAACTCGCATTTATTCCTCTCTCCGAGTCTTCGTCCGAATCCCGATTTGCATATCTGCTGCCTGTTCAGTTCCCTCACTCTGAAAATCTTTAATCTGAAACTTTAATGCTATACATGTTTCAGCTCCAGTATAGACCACAATTCGCCAGGCAATGCTTATGCTACTAACTACTGCCCCTACTACTTTTGCCAGTTTTGAAAATGAACAATTCTTATGCCAATTCTACTCATGTCATTCACAAAACGCTTTCTTTTCAAACGGCTGAGTTCTTGTTCAGAATTTAATCACATCATTCTAATTTGTTTGAAATCTCTTTGAGCTATATAGTTGTATGCAGTTACTACTAGTTGGGTGGATATGTTCCACTTGAATATCTCAAGTTTTTAGCACTGTGTTTAATTCTTGTATATATTGCTTTTCCGAGGTTGGAAAGATATATTTAGAACCCTAGTATATTCTGAAGAGTGAAAGGTAATACCTTTAAGGTATGCAATGGATGCAAGGTACAGTGTACAGCATGAATGACAGAAAAGGATGAATAATAAGTGGAAAAGAGAGGTTGGGGTAGTTGGAGAAATCAGTGTCATGGGCCTAGATTCAAGGCTCATAAGAGACGAACTAGCTTCGTACACACTAAAAACTCAAGATCAAACGCATCCAAGCCAAGCCAGCAGCATCTCTTCTGGGTTAGCTTAGGTTGGCTCGTCCTTTCTCGTTTAAATGTCCCATTGCATGGTTATTATGGTGTAGATCTCTTATACTTCCACCCTCGTGTTGCAGAGCAATATTGCATTGTAGAATAGAGAAGGGCAATGCAGTGGGTACATTAGACTGGGTTTAGGTCTTATGGCAAATAAAGGCGAAACAAGTGCGAGAGAGTATAGCACAATAGTGAGTAACTTAGTGCAAGTAAGTAAAGTAGTAGTAGTGGACCACGACTGCTGGATCTCATCTCGGGGTTTAGCTTAGAATATCGAACTGTCTCATCTTTCTCTTTATACTTTTGCTCCACTTATTTTCGCACAGGAGGAGGAAACAGTCTTACAGAAACAGTGTGCGTTCGTTGCCATTATGTATAATACATTTCCGCTGCTTTAAGAATGTGTTTCGGGATGACAATGTACGCACAGACATAAATATGCTACATGTGATAAAATCTTGGTTGCGTTTTAATATTGGGTAATTAGAATTGAGTTGAACTTGAGAAGATTGAGTTTCGCCCTGAAATTGATGCATAATCTGATAGTGAAAAGATGTTTAAAGATTGAAACAGGGTTGAAATTGTTGGGATAATAATAAAGTGCTGTTTTGTTTAAGAATTGTTGCACATGCGGGAATTAAAGGCCGGTGACACGGTATTGGTGACTGAACAAGAGTGCCTTGTTCTGTACGAATCTGTATCTATACTGTTGGTTGACTATTGGTAGTATCATTGTGGACTAATGATGATAGAATATTATAATGAGATGATGATACTAGCTGAGCTTAAGATCCCCGTTAATTATCTCAATTTCAAGTGTAAAATGGATTGACCCATGATGATTGTGAGGGAGATTACGACCGAGAAAACACGCGACGGTCATATATGTATGCATATAGTCATAAATGTCGTTTCCCCCAAGATTTTTTGAAATGTCAAAAGACTTAATCCATAAGGTATCATGAATCTGCTGGTTGCACATGTCATTTCTTATAGCGTGGCGATAAGCATCCGGTGGACTCTGCGCTTTGTTAATTTTTTCTACTCTTTAATAAAGAACGACAATAAAATAAATAATGGAATGAGCGAGAACGGTAAGTGAGTTAAGTTGCTTTTTCATTTCTTTGGAAATGCGAGATTTCTACAGGTTTGAAGGTTGACTCATGTAAATAATCCACTTAAGAAATCATACGGACTTTAATCTTGTTTCTCATTTGTAAACGATAATATGTCATACCATCAAAGCAACTTTGCATTCATTAGTGTTGTCCAGAGTTTAAAGAACTCTATCCCATTTCCACTTTTTAAAGTTCCTCCTTCCTATAGTATCACACTTTAAGGGAATATTATATAAGAAAGGTTGATTTTCCCAACTCGGCTCCTACATAATCATAAATTTAGGATTTGCCAGAAAAAAATAATGAAAGTCTTTCCTCTTGGGATTACATTTGCTGTTGTGCCTGGTTGACAAAGTTCTGGCCGGGTTTGAACATAAAGTCCTTCTCTGATTTACTTAATTCTTTGTCTTGTTAAGCTCTTGTAGCGTAAAAATTGTTCATGGAGCTGCATTACATATATGTATGCATGCATAAGGAATTTTGGTTGGTCACTTTTTAATATGAAATGAAAAAGCTGATAATTTATTAAATGCTGATCATTATTAGTAGTAAATAGCACAGTAATGCACAAGTAGTCATTTGGTTTTAAGTCTACTTATCAAGGAAAAAGTGGTGCTATTACTTGGAGAGGCAATGGTGTTAATAGTTGGTTGGGCATTATTCCTTCAAATAATCAACACTTGGGTAATAATGCAGATTATTATGAAGTGATGCTTCGCACAATGTCTTGATTGGAGTTGGCAGTGGACTCACGAGTAGAAATTCGGTTTGAGTTTGAGCGATGTGCAAAAGGGTGAGTAGAATGTCATGCAGTCATCAAGAACGCTCATAACCATTACTTTGCATGCTTACCTTATAGTTTTTATAAGGTTTGTTGAGATGGATGGTTGAGGGACGGGAATCTGCATGGCAAATCAGGGTGATCATATCTTTTTGGTTAAATGATTTATTTCACAAAATCAGACCGAAGACAAGTTCAGTGTACTCAGTTCAGTGTTTTTGCGTTGAGATTGTGCGAGTGTCTTCATTGGCTTGGTGGTTGCTCACAGGTAGTACTCTTCATAAGAGTGACAAACTATTCTCTGTGCGGAGGGTGGCAATTGGCAATGAGATTCGCGAAAGGTGGAGAGTAGATAGTTGCCTGTTTTTGGTGCTATCTCTATATTCGTCTCTTTGTCATGCAACATCTGAAATCTCGGTTGCGATCGTCGTCGTTGTCGTCTTAGTAGTCTTGGTCGCATGAGATTGAGTGCAACAGACCAACCAACATCCGTTCACAATTCCATTCTGTCTCCTTATGAAAATGAGCAATAGCAGCAGTCAGCAGTATGTATGAAGTGAGTGCAGTTCAGTTGTATCTCTTTGCTTCACGCACTTACTTTTTTTTGTCAGTAGTAAGTAAGTAGCAGGAGAATACTATTATGCTAAGGTAGGAGCAATTAACCAGTCAAAATTATTAGAATTGACAACTTTTCTGATCCGTGGAAAGAGGTAGCGCAACCAAACGCTGTTCAACCTTCCATCATCCAAACCAAGCCAAAATCTAAGCTATGGGTACTGAGCATTATCTCTGAATTTAATTATACTCATGCATGACAAGAGGGTAAAAAGTAAAGAAACTCGAAAGAATTGGATATGGATAGCGTGATATTGCTCATGAGAATTTTATCTTTCTAGAAGAATAAACACAAGTTGTAATCAAAAAGTGGTGGACGAACGGAAGCAGAGCGTTCAACAGTATTGTGCAGCAGCAGCACTACAAAAAAAGTCACAAAGCAACAAGAACTATCATTCATATTCATTGCAATTTGATCACTTCAACTTTTAGCTGGCATTAATGCTAATGAGTACTATCAACCGTCATTCATTGGCTGCCTATTGTCTTATTTCTTCATTGCCATCGCCTCACTTAAATTGTTGGATAATTCCATGATTAAGACCAGCCCAGCCAAGCATTTAGCTCACGTACTTAATTGCCCTCACCATAATTTACACGCACTATTGTTTCTTTGACAAAAATGAAATAAAAATTTCCATTTCAAACCATTTATATTATCCACAATGGCGGTGGGTCATGTCGTATATAGAAATTGGTCTATCACACAGTCAGTTCAGTGGGGTGTTTGGTTATATGTATGTACTTATGAAGAACAATCTGAGTTGGTTTTTGGATGTCAGAAGTCAAACTACCATAAGGATGGTTTTATTGGGGCTTTATGGTCCTAATTAAATGTTACTTTGGCAGTTAATTTCAATCAATGAATAGTGAGACGAAAGAACATATTACAAGTTCTTATATGCATGCTACTAATACTACACTCTTTTCTTATGCAATATTATTTATAACAACTAACTGTAAATGTAGGGTTTCCTTATAAGAGCAGTAGTGTTTGTTGACTTAATCATTCAATGTCCAGGCAGCAGAAGTTGTAAAAGTAAGAGAAATACCTATAGCTGTTTCCTTTATGATGTTGTCGTGCATATTATGGATGAAACTCATGTGGCATTTGACTGATATCTCCAATCAAAGAGAAACTTATCTCAAGTTCAACGATTGCTTCTGTTCTATATAGTACTTCATTCACAATTTAAATATCACAAATGTAAGAGTAGTAGTAATTATGTACACGGAGGCATTTCATGAGATATTATTATACGTATGCACTCTTTTCAATCAATTCATATAGTTTACGATATATATGTAAAACCATGCTGTAATTATTGGCAATTTAATGCGAATTTCAATGCGAATGATTGCGGTGAATTTGATTTAATAGACTCAAGAATTGCAATAACTATTAGAATCTATTTTTAATGCTCATCATCATGGTTCGATATTTAATTAATATTCTTATCCCGGTAATCGACCAAAATAATCAGTCCATTAGTTAAGTATCATCATCTGACTACATAAACCATTTCATTAGTGTTCATAAATAAAATCAGATTACTCATATAGTCCACATCACTTGTAAAATCAATAAATGAAGCTGAATGATTAACCGATACTTATTGATTATGATCTGACCTCTTAAGAGTGAAGTTCAAAGATAATGTTAAAATATAATCCATCGTATTGATTAATAATTACATCCATCGTCCCCATCCTTGACCAGATTTCTTGTAGATATCAACCCAATCCACCGTGGATGGATGTCCACTAGATTTCTTGCCGATATCCACCGTGGATGGATGTCCACTAGCAGATATCCACCTTGGATGTGGATGTCCACGGGATTCTTAACGCATACGTTAGCTTAGCAGCGTACAAGTTTTGGGGTTATGTGCGGGAGTGGCTGTATTAAAAAACCAGACTGTTGTAATAAGTATTTCTATAAGAGGAGGAGAAGGAGCAGGTTTCTGTAGACTGGAGGAGTTGTGAAGAAAGAGTTGTGATTTTTAGTGATGAGTGACCCTCCGTAGTGGGGGTGGTTGGTGTCATCTCCCTCTCTCTTTTTCTTCTGGAGGAGGACTTGAAGGAGCAGAGTAGGTTGGAGTAGAGAGTGACAGAAGAGCGTTGGTATCGTTACTTAACTACAGAGTAGTAAGTACATATAGTAGTGGGGGTTGTGTTGTTGTTGTGTCTCTGAATTCTCTCTCCGGGGTGCACCTTCTTCTTCCCTGAACTTGGGTTTGGTTACAAATCCTCCACCCTTTGGGTCGGTCTTTGCCTCCAATCCGGGAATCAATCCGAGCTCAAGACATGCGCCCGCTTCTTATTTCCTATAGACAATTTCTGATCAGATCGACTGATCGGTCGGCCCCCTTTCTCCAGTTCAGAGCAAGCAAAGCAGATCATCGAGGAAAGGGGGCTGCTCTCTCCTTTTTACCATCCATGTGCCGTGCATCACTTGTACATCTCCACATCTTGACTACTTCTCCCTCTCACTCAACTCCCTATTGACAACCCACACCGATCGGATCCACCAACTTCAGTTCTCACTCCGACTCTGAGCTAAACTCATGTCCTACTCCTCACTACCACCACTACTACTACAGCTTCCTACTGCTCTTACTCACTCATCAGATCACTTGCAGTAAAAGCAATCGCTTTCTCCCCGTCTCAACTTTCCCACAACCCCACACTTTCACTCACACAATACCGCCACATCAGTCACCATTTGTTGAGTCCTTCAGTACAGTCCAGTCCAGTGTCCAGTCCTGTCTTATAATTCACCAACACCAATAATCATCATCGTCATCGTCATCATACATACATACACAATCACCACCACTACTAACTGACGACTTGCTACTACTTACTTGCTACATAATAATATTATTACTTGTGCATGGTGATGTAGTAGTAGTAGCGACCATAACCAAAGCCAACCAACCACTACTTTATAATACCAGTCAAACCATTCGCCTCTCCTGCAGTGGTCTCAGTTCCCTTCTGATCCTCGTGTGAACCAAGTTAACTCCACCACACTCCAATAATACAGCAACTTGAACTAACTAACCAACCAATATTGTTGTACTTGAGGAGATATTTATAGGAGACTTGACTTGCTACTGGACCCTCATACCATTGTTGGCAGTTGTCAGTGCATGCAGGGTGACAGGAAGGAAATGAGATTAATGATTGAGCAAACAGACTGATGGAGTTGGAGGTTAGGTGCTTCTGATAATCAACATAGTTAAAGTCTCATCATTGATCATCAATACATTTTACTTACTGTAACAGTGGTTCTTTCTTGGTTTGGTGACTGGGCTGGTCAGTATACGGCAAGTTACAATAAAATAGTGCAACGTATTAATCGTCATCATCATCAGTGGTCAGTCATACAGTCCAGGGATTGATTGATTCAATGTTTGATTAGTTGGTAAATCAGTGATTTACTGGGTAAAGACATAGAGACTGGTTCCAGTGAGTGAAACTAATGTATCGAGTACAATTTCTACTACTACACGAGTGGTGACAACAAGAGAACAAAGGAACTATAAACCTCACAGTATTTATAGCAAAGTAAACAAAGTATTAATTTACTTTTAAGGAAGAGAAAGTTTGTCTGGAATTGTCAGTTGTCATTTCTGTCTTAATTTCTGTAAAGAACAGAGAGTCCTGCAATGAGAAAGGGAGGAGGAAAAGATATTTGTCGAACCGTGTTTGGTTTGGCGCAGTGTAAAGTTATCGTGTCGTGATAAGCACGTTCAGTAAATGAATCTCAGGACCGTCTTTCGGGTTTCTCATGCTGACCACCGGGACTTAGGGAACGAGGTATGGAGAGGAAGAGGCAGCTCTGACTTCCTGGCTCATCATCATCGACTTTATCATGTACATACAATTTATCTCAACTTTTTTCCTGCAAACCCATCCTAAATATAAATGTTTCGTGTAGTGATAAGTTCAGTTTTATTTGGTGATTACGCAAAAAAGAGTAACAGTTTTGCGAAACAAGAAGAATAGGAGGAAGGGGATGTTTGGTTGGGTTTGTTAGAAGAGAAAGAAGGGTGGATTGAGCAGTCTTGGATGTTTTTGGATGGGAAACTCGAGACGAGTAATGTTGCTCACACCCAATCACTCAATTGAGATGGTAATAATACATGTCTCACTTTGTACTTTCTCTCTTTTCTGAACTTGTAGTATTATTAATAGAAGAAAGAAAGAAAAAGGCTTTAAATAAGATAAAAAATCATTTTGACCTTATACGTATTTGAATATTAAACATATTGCAAGGTTGAATATTGAATATTAATAAGTACTCGTGATTCGTACTTGTAAAAGTTGATTTTATCCATGATTAATCTCTCCTGGCATTGGAAATGGAGTCGGATTGGAATTTTGAGTTTGTGATTAGAGAAGCATTATGTATGGAAATCAAAGGATTAACGGAGGTCAACATATCGACATAAACGGGGCTGTATTGGTTCATTTCGTCAGGTAGATAGATTACGATGAGAGACTAATCCACACGCAATCATCCATCCACCCACCTCACCATGTTAGATACACGTAATCGCCAACCAATACTATTTGTAGCCGATAATAGGCAAACAACAACGTGTCAAGTCAAATGTCGAACATCGACTTTTAATTCCTTTTATCTGGGCGGTTTACAACTTTGAAGTTATGTTCATACACTAAAATATAGGAGTTGTGACGGGCAAAATGTGATTAATTCCTTGTCCTTGCGATAATCGAAGTGTCGCTGGGATGAGTGATGGGGGCATGGATCAAATCAAATTTTATTCCCAGCTCAGTTCAGGAGTGCTTTTTACGAACCTGTACATATTGATCATTGATGGCTATCTATGCAGTGAATTCAATGGGACTTTTAGGTCTCCAGCGCATTTTTTCATTCCAAATTAATTAACTGGGGAGTAATATTCAACTCAATTAATCAAGTTCAGCTAGCTAAACCTCTACCTGATGAGACGATAAGTTACACGCACAGAACTTTACGGCTGTACAAAAATTGTCATTAAATGAGGGAACAGTAGAATTTCCTCCATTTCTTGTGGGAATTACCAACAGAAAAGTAATAAATCAGAGTAAACAGCAAAGTTTATGTGGCTTAGAGGCGGTTTGAAATATGTAATATGCAAATTTATGGCGATGACATTAACTGATTACCGATATTAAATAACGGTTTGCTAAGCATCGGCTTAAAGACTTTCACTTATTGATTCCGTGATTCAGAAAATTCATTTAAATTTAATACTTTATATTAAAAAATTGTATTAAAAGAAGGTCGAGGTTACAGGATGAAGAATTGCTTTTCTTGATAGAGAGAGTGCGAGGAAAGCAATTTTCCAGTGATGATGGGATTCAATATCGACCTCGAATCCTGCTAATCCTAGCGACGATAGTGCTAATCTTTAGAAATTGAACTTGTCATAATTTCAGCAGACAGTCAGACAAGTGTGTTGTGGTCGGCTTCCAACTTATTGACTTGTGCCTGTTATGTTCTGCTCTGTTTCTGTCCGCCAAAGTCACTTATCTTTTATGTGCCAGCTTTTCACTCCCTTATCTCATACGGCACATTTGCATCGTGCACACCAAGTTTTTATTGCAATAAGTTTGCAAATGCTGGCTCTTTGCGTAAACTCAAATCATTCCCATTTAAATCAATCATTCGTATCCATAATATGTTGCAACAGCTCAATATTCATGTGGGAAAATCAGGGTTCAGAAGTGACAGACGGGCACTCGCATCAATTCATCGGATTATCCTGACCATCAGATATCAACGTGATTTATTTATTGGAGGAGAATATAATTCATTGAATTATTATCACCAATAATCGTTCTCTTTTTTTATATAAGTATGTACGTCAGTCAGCAACTAATCGGAATCGGATTAATTCCAGGGTTGCATAACTTTAGTTTGTCCAGTTGAAAAATAAAATACATAGTCTCCTCTATTTCTAAGTGTGGGTGGAAGAAGAGTTTCCACCAAATCGATTTTTGCAACCAGCATAAAAGTTGAATGCCTTTCCTGAGTTTGTGCAATCCTGGAATCTTGAGAAATTGCATGGCAGCGCTCCTCCACTTGCAAAGTGGCTGTAAAGAAGAATAAACGCAGTTAGGACACTCGGACTGTCGTCAGACAATGCAATGTTAGATGCCTTATTCTTTTGTAATCCTGTAGAGAAATATCCATACAATATAAAAATATTATTGCGAATGCAGATTTTAGGGGCAAAGAGAAATCCAGAAGCATTTAGCACCATCTCATGTATTTAGCTGCGTGTTTCATATGTTTTTGCAAATAATTATCTTTGGACTTGAGACGTGATAGTTGCAAGTTTTTATGAGTACGACTTCAGTGCTGAAATGTTATTTAGTAGAGTAGGGGATGAAATAGTTGCCGTTTGAAGTTTTTGACGATGGGATTGATGAAGACAAGATCGAGTGTTTCTCCAAAGTTTGACTTTCTCTTTCAATCACTCCCCCCGATCCTGCCGATTTATCCAAGACGTGTCTTTTTGAGTTGACTTTTGAGCTGCTCTTTATCCTTTTTCGTCTTCTTCTTGTCTCCCTATTTTTCTTTCCCCTCAACAGAGAGATTATGTAAACGTGGTAAAATGATGCGTAATTGACATGATCCTTCAAATCCGTCACCACCACGCTCCACAGATTTTTCTTTGCCTTTCCCTAATTCCAATGCAAACTCATCTTTTTCCAACTCAAGGTCCTCATTCAATTAGATGACACTTGTACGTGCAGGCAGATAATAGCAGTTTATTTCTTCCCTCTTTTCTAAATGTGGATTATTGATACGTATATTTAAGGCAGCAGCTTGTTGCTTCTTCCAAGTAAATAAATGTGTGAAATTGTTTTCTTCCTCATTCTCTCACTTACTTCCTTTTCTGTTCATGGCAATATTACCCACATAAGGTGCATTGAAAACAAGCAATTTGATGATAATTCACTTTTAAATGTGAACGAGTGGTTGGTTGTTGGTGGAAGATTGACGGCTGGAAATGTGAAAGATTTTAAATTATGTATCGCTTCAGGATAATTTCTAGTCGAATTATATTATAAAAATCAAAAGATTCAAACATGGATGAGGGTAACATTTTAAAGACGGCTTTAGGAATTTTCCTATAATAATAATCTATTTTTTTTGTGTGTCCAATATATTTTTACAATAGCCTTAGTTGGCTGGAACGGCCATAGTGTCAAAATGTCAATCATGCAACTCCTCCTTGATGAACTTCAGGGGGTCACTTAGTGGGTGGTGACTCGATTTCTTTCTTTTCTCATTTTGGATATCGATGTTCAACGAGATTATTTGGAATTTTGTTGCAGGGCTTTATCAAATGTGAATCTTCTAATGTTTCCAGCAACACCAAGACATGTAATCCATTACCACAATGCGTTCAATTGTTGTCACAATTTTAAGATATTTATACTATAACCGTTCAAGTTGGGGGGCATAAGGTGCTAGTGTCAGTGAGTTCTTGAGATGGCATGCACCAATAAGTTGAAAATTTTCAGGATTCATGTAAAACCCAAAGATTTTTTTTCCACGGATTCCTCTTCCCATTGTTTCTCACCCATGGTTAGAATTGTGTTCCAAGTTCCCATCGTATCAGAATTACAATCCAATGGAATTGTGTTGTTGTTGCCAGTTGAAACTTGAGCATAGGAGTTCAATTAAAACTCTGGATGCATGTATAGTACACCTGTCTGAAATTTATGGCGATGGGAATTTGGAATTCCAATAATCACATAAAAAGCAAGTCAATCTGGTTTGTGGGAGTGCAGGGTGTGTAAACGTCGTGAAATACTTGATTTGAGCGACAATCATCCCACAAAATCATAAGAATAAAGGTAATTGATACGAGTCAGTCAAAAGAACGTCGAACATTGTCTATACTTTTGTGATTCATCCATTATTTTATTCTCAGCAGTTCTGAAATATGAGTACATACTGCAGCAGTGGTGCAGAGTAATTAATAAATCAGACCTCGATCAAATCAATGATTGACTGACGTCTGAATATTCAGTAAAAGTAAAAAGTCAGGTTATGGATGCTTCAGGCTATTGAATACTCTAGCCTCCAGCTGTATAACTTTATGATTTAGGATATCCACAATAATTTTAATTGTAAATTAGTTACAAACGAGTATGAAAATATTTTTCAAGTTTTGTTTGCAAAGGCACCCATATCTTGATTTTTAGTTTCAATATAAAAAAATGTACGTATCCCAAATTATTATACTTTGCAAATCATTTAACTCACTCATCGCTAAGAGAACAAGGTGTTGTAAATTATGTCAATTGAACAAGTGATCCATCCATCAGGACCATTAGTAATGGAACTCATCTCGCGCATTTACTTTATCCAAAAGTTGATCGACCACTTGTATCACATTCTTGAATGAATACATGTAAATGTTAGATAAGATTGGAGAAGATTTTAAGATATACCTAGTTTTGGTTGTTTCATTCTTTTTATTCTTTGTTTGACGAAACATAAAGTATTGGAGATGCATGTTCGGTACACATACGACGATCATCCACACAGTATTGACAAACTGGTCCTGGTTTGTCTACAATTTTCCATTTGATATTCAAGCAGGGTTAGATAAAAAGGAACAAATTCGCCCACTTTGAAAGTTTTGACAAGACGGCATCATTGACAAACTTTTATCGTGTATTGCATTTACCTGCCGCTAGCTTGTGTCCAACATAATTGACTCTGTCACTTTTGGTTGTAAACTAGAGACCTGGATCCACAACTAGATTGTTGTGGACCGCACGGACTTATTCACGACGACAAAAAATACAATCGGCTTCATTCTGTTATGAATTTATGAATATGAAAACTGATTTTGATCTTTAGAGTTCGACTTTTTCGGCAAAATGTGTGCTATGATTATCTCCAGACATAAACCCAACCATTGGAATTGTTTTCTTGTTTGAGGGCCAGTGAATTCCATTCTAAATCGCTAGTGCATTATTTAAATATAAGGAACTCCAGTAAAGCAGTAGTAGCAAGGAAACTGGAGTTGAACATTACATCACAAGAGTAACTTGCAAAGACGTTATTGATGTTTCATTTGTTGATTTCCAAGACAAAGACAAGTTGATAACCCCTAAAAGGAAGACATACACATCTGACCATTACAACTGTACTGTTCTTCTGACGTTTATTTATATAACCTGCATGAGTGTTTCTGGAGCTTTTATAGCGAGCCCCATAGTCCTGGAGTAGCGTTGATATGACCATTCTCACAGTGAATTTGTATGATTGAGAAAAATCTGAAATGGCAGTGAAATCTCTTGGGATATGTTGTAGGAGTGTGGAGAATAAATTTGTGTGTTGAGCAAATAGAAGAAAGCGGGGATGAAAATACAATAAGGGAAGGAGGGCAACATGTTGAATTGGTGAATGATCCGGCTGGAAATGTGAAGTAATAGAGAACACTCTTTGTGGCACTCTTTGTTGAGATTGATTGTGTAAAAAGGTGGCTGCAGTGGTGGTTGACGTAATCTTCGGGAATCGTTGATGACCCCTCAATAATAATCTATTTATCATGATCCCAGCCAGCAGAGCAGCAGAGGGAAGGATAATGGCCAGATTAAGTAAGGTTTTGGTTCTTGGACATGACATGCCGAACGTAGAGCAAGAACTAAAGGATCACATCACACATCAGATATTATTATGAGTGAGCCGTGCGGTGTTTGGTGTGGTCACCATCATCAACCCCGAAATGGGCATATTTATATACGAGTCAGACAACGTAATTTGTATGCTGGCCAGTCTCACACCTTGGTTCTATTCCCGTCATTTTACTCTCCCTTTGGACCACAAAATGACCTTTTCTATCGAAAAGCCATAAATTTTTATGGGGTCATAAAAGACTCCAGACTTTTAACCAAAGTTGCATTTCCATCTTTATTTTTATTGTTTTCTCGGGCAGCCTCATGTCATATTTCCCCCTAATGCTATAATCTTGGTCTCAATTCTGTTCCTCAAATCCTCAATCCAATATATTTACTCTCTTCTTCATTGGGAGCCAAATGTCCCTAAATATTTCTCACTGGATTAACCAAACCTCGTAAACTACTCACATTATTAGCCCTATACCTTCCTTCATTCGTCTCAAGATTTCATCTTTCTCTTCCTTCCTTCATCACCAGATTTTGATTCCTTCAAAGGAATTTGTATTACACTGTGTGTGACACCATCCTATTGACCAACGCTAAACTTCATTTCCTTGTTCTCCTCCAGCGATGAGATAATAATGCCCACTCTCTTCAGTTGATGGTGGCTTATTAACATAAATATATTGTTACAACACCTTTTTACATGACTGTTGAAAGACTACTCGCCTGCTTCCAAATACCGTAAATATATTAACTTATTTTTGCATTTCCGTTTATTCAGAGTTCATCATGATTACCACCACCATTGGGTATTCCCTATTTTATTCAATTTGTATGCACTCACTCAAGGGTAAATAATTACAAACGAAGATTCATTATGAATCAAAAAATGAAAACCTTATGGGTCTGATCGGATAAATGGATGATGAATATTGCTTAGTGTGGATGAAGGGTTACTGGCTAGTGTTGGAACTGATTTCTTGGGTGACCAGAGAGCATGAAAACAAGAGGTCAAACACACGACGGCATATCGTATTTATCGGGTGGAATTGATTGCTAACTCATACCTTTTTCGCAAATGATTTCAAAGTCGAGTGAGCATGCTATGTGGTGCGTGTACTTGATGGTGAATTTCAACTTTAACGTGTGCTAATTTCAAATATATTCATCCCATGCTCGAGAAACATTTCTTGTAATAAAAAACATTATCATCAAATGAATAAACGAAACTCACTTTCAGTGAAACAGTTTAAGTGTTTCGTTGATGCCCATTAAGACTTTTAAAGCGTCTTCAATTAGCGGAGGATAGGTGAGTCATGGTCACGGATCCCTCTGTGCAACATCCGATACACGCTTCTAAATAATTCCTTACATACAACATCCATATGTACAAAGATACAAAGCCATTCGCAATTGTTTAACCACGGTGGTTTGGTTAGTTGGGATCTTGAGATTGGTATGCGTGGAATTGTTGCCAAACTCGTTGTCTCTTACAAACGGTTGAGGGACAGGAGGTTCACCTCAGTCAGCGTCACATATTTATTACAAATTAGCAGGAGAGCACACTTAATTTCCAGCGTCATAATAATTAATTGTGTTGACCATTAAGTTACAGATCAGAGCTAATTTTTACAAAATGCCTTCTTACATGCTGAGCTTAATAATTTTAGTGGGGAGCAAATGAGTACTTGTTGTTGAATTCAACTAATCGTAATCGTAAATAATGAACATGATTAGAATGCAATGAGACAATTGGCAGAGTATGCCTTGGGGTAGACATCAGTCACCTTTTTGTGCTAATGAACCAACTATCCACCACAATGGTGAAATTTGGGTTAATGTGTGTAAAGGAACATGTTGATTTGATTGGACTCGATGATTTGAATATTTCAGAGAGCAACACTGGCAGAGAAGGAGGTGACATCGTTGAAAGAAAAATTGGTGACGCAGAGTGGCGGGGGCTCATCCTCGGGCGCAGCAGCAATGGCGCCTCCACCGCCGGAACAAGAGGACAGTCTTATTTCTTCTCAGCATGAACTTGCGGCCAAAGACAAAGAGGTGAGAAGTATTTTGCAAACAATAAGTGATCTGAGTACGATGAGTACGGTGAGATGTCAACGAATTTAGTTGGAACAATTGTACTATACCTTAGTTAGTTTGCATAAAATGAAAAAATCTTGATTTTGTTTTGAAGTGTATAGTATTTAAGTGATATAATGATGTCACACATGAATGTTTAGAATTGATACTGAGAATTTTTTGAAAATGTTAAAGAAAGTGTGAGAGACAAGTTTTAGATTGAAATAAGTAAGATGGGACGGGAATGGGGTCCTGTAGAGAAATGGGATTATGCACGGGTGAGTATAGAAAAGGGTTGAGTTATGACATCTCCGACATTGATTTAATATCTGGAGGAAAAAGGTATCGGACATATGGATAGAAGAAGTTTAATAGCTTCACGCTGGGATTGATGGGCCTTAAGAGAAGAGAAGTTGGTCGGAGCACATTTTGAGCTGCATAAATTAGAAGAGGGCCCGGAAAGTGTGGATGGATTGTGGTTGAGCTTGACCCAAGAAGTGACCTCATGGGCATAAGTGAGGGGTAACTCATGCCCCCCGCTGTCTTAATTGGCCATTTCCATGCATCTGTTGTCCGCCTTCTCTCCAGCCCAACTTTACTTTGACATGGGAGTTTTTTACCAATAATTCTCATCTTCTTACATTTACGACCACAGCCATCCCTGATTAATACCAATGTAAGATCGAGTCTCTCCCCAAAATTCATCTCCATCCCAAATCCGAAAATCGCTGCAACAAATAAGGCTTGCCACAAAGAAAATCACGGCTTTATGGGGCGCGGTGATGATGATTGTGATACATTTTTCTTGATTTTCTTTCTCCACATAAATCCACCCAACTGCTGCTGCTGTGATTATTGTCATTCATTCGTCCCCGATTATGAAATTGTCCGTCCCCCACAAACACAGCCTCCATTGCTCTTTTATTAATAGGCTCATCCGCGATAATATAACGGCAAACGGTTAATCGATTCTTGTCCTTCTCTTCATCGATGCAATGAATTCCATCCAGTACTTTTGATTTATTTCGATTGTCAGTAACCATAAGGGGTCGTAAATTATTAGATTTATTCTGCTTGATTTGCTGCACTTTACAAATCCAAACTACTCGACTCTATCTCATCCTCATACTATATAGTCAGCATACAGGAATCAAGAAAACATGCATGCCATGCCACCACTTTATGAAATCTGAGCAATGAATCAAAATCCAATTCAAAACTGCTAACTTGTCTCATGGTCAACAGTTCCATTAGCTTGTGTATAGTATATACGTATCACGTCTAACATTATTTATACATACATAGAATGGTTAGTTTTAGTTGGTGAGGAATAATAACACGAGAATTGGCTTTCATGAAAATTTACTTGTGCTTAGCTTAGATGACAAGCCAGCCTGTGGTTTTCATCTATCCAAATTCGTAAATGTTGTTGTAAGTAATTACGATACGGTTTACACATTCGCATCTAATTTCCCTGGCACAGCATATATTGTATCGATCAGTATAGTAGTATGTCGATGTCAATCTATTGCGTGAGTTTAAAGTGTGTGATGACATTTTGCTCTGAAATTTATGTTGCTGATCATTTGACATTTTAAACTAATTGTATTTGTGTTGTTATTGATACAGATTTCCAGTTTAATAGAAAATGTTCAAAGGCTACAATCTTCGCTCAACCAAATACGTGAAAGTAGTAGTTCGACAAGAATTCGGCTGTTGGAAGAGCAGTTGGAGCAAAAGCAGGATTTGATATCCAGACTGGAAGCTCGGCTGGATTCCCAAAGAGATTATGAAGAATTAAAACGAGAGCTGCAACTAATGAAAGGCTCACCCCTCAACGACCCATCAATCAACGGAGTCGATTCCAAAGATACCAAAGACAAGAGACCAAGTAAGATCTCACCCCACTCTTCACACCCATCCATACGTCCGTCCATCTTAACAACTCACACTTTACACAATTACACAAACTTCATGCATATGTTGTAATTTAATTCAATTTAATTCATCCATCAACCAACTACCATCATACACACTACTATACACACCTTTGCAAACTCGACTGGTCATTTTGCACGTTATACTACACTTGTTATGCTGTATCATGCATGCATATGGCATCACAAGCACTGCTGCTGTCTAGAGATTCCATGTCAATTGTCAGCCTATGAACAGGGAACTAACAACAACGTAACGCTATTTATTTACCTAGTGCATATACCCTCACTCCATTAGATAAATATGTGCAAATATTAACGGAAGGAAACAAGTTGAATTCATCCATGAGTAGACAATGCAAATTATGATTCACTTTCTTGAGTCGAATTGTTAGTTTATTTACATATCATCTTCAATGAGTTATGAGCAATTGAGCCTGTCCAATGAGCAATGTTGGTTGTCCAGCTTTGAAGAGTTTGAGAACACTGTTATTATTGTTATTGTTATTAGTTTTCTGTTTCCCATATTTGGCATTGCTCGCGGTGGTGGTGAATATTAACATGGTTTACAAAACCAACCAAACTTGAAAAGAACAGACAAAGCACACGACGACGACGCTATACATAATCATATACTCGCGTCATCATCATCCTTTGAATAGACGATGTGCCTTCGATTAGTAGAGTTGGGTTGGTCTTGGTCGGTCGTTGTATGGGGATGAGAATACTGTGTTATTCCATTGTTGGTTCGAATAGGCTTTTTGATTCCCAATATCCAATTCAATACTTTATTTAATAGGACAATCCACAACCATACATGTATTCTGATTTTGATTCTCTCCATTACATGCTCCAATCGGCAATCGCATCCCTCGTTCCAGTCCACTTAATGCACATTATTCAAATTGAGTTCCTTCGTCCACTGATGGACGCTGATGGCTGTGGAACCAACGCGAGTATACTATACAATATCGGGTGGTCAGCAGCATCAGATGAAGAGTCTGTAAAAAATGTGGCTAAATGTTCCTATATTGGACGATGATGTTGTTGCTTTGCCTTGGTTGGTGGTGATTATACAATGGTGAATGGTATTGGTATTTGTATGGTAATAATGGTGGTGTGCAAGCAAATGAACTTGAACGCTTGATCATCATCATTCGTTCCAATACTTCCACAACTTTTTAAAAGGATGCATCCTACCTAAAGCTAACTACATGATGCAAACCAATACATGGACCACTCACTACTGACTGACCAGCCAATAGTCAATAGCACACCTATCGGCTATTGCTTATTGGCCATTGGCTCAAAATCTCGGTCTATTATAGACGGACTGAGGTTGAGGGAGAGTAGATGATTATGAGACTGCATGAGCTGTATATGTAATGTGCATGGTGGATACAATTTTTGTCCGAGTGAGTTGCAAGAGCCAAAAAGAAGAAGATGATGAGATGAGGTTGAGTTGAACTTGCTTCGGTTGGCTTGAGTCGAGATTCCTTATCGAATTGAAAATTGGACTCAGCATGCAATGTATTGTATGTAATACAAGTAAAATGATAGCTTCAGGTATGATAGCAAATGCTAAACGAGAAACCAATCCCTTTGAATTTTAAATCAGCCTCCTCCTCAGCACACTCCATCATCTCTTTTGATCGACCATACTGATTCCTTATTCTATTCTTTAATCCAATCTATAGGTCGGGTATTCTAGTTTAGTGTATCTGGGCACGACGACTAGAATCCCATTGTCTTAAATTGTTAAATCACAATTTAGCTACCCGCACATACATAAAAGAAATGTTGTTCTAATGACCTTTATGATTTAGTTGGGCTTATTCTTGTTATTTTTGGTTTGGTTGTGGTATATACATCTAAATGCATCCAAGATCGTATTATATTTGTAGCTATCACAAAATGATTAAGTCTGATACACGGGAAGTGAACGGCTAACATGAAAACCGATTTGTTCAAAGAAAGAGAAGAGTATCGGAAAAGTTGGAACGTCTCTGTATCTGTATTTCATGACATTATGACTTCAGTTTTGACTCGTGAGAAAAGTGAGACAACTGGTGTTGCACTTGCTATCAGGTATTTATAATGAGAAATGAAATCCCCTTGCCTTCTTGTTAAAAAGACTTGCTGAATTCTCAAAGTAGCAGAAGGCAAAAGTTGTATCTATCTCTCTGACTGCACTAAATCAACGAAAGGAAACAGTATTCAATGGGGATCTAATTAATATCCACATGCAACACATCTATATCTACTCTTCTGTTAGTTAAAAATAGCATTTCCATTCAAAAATATTCAAAACTCAACACAGATCAATGTACACGCGGAGCACAATTGCATCCCGTTTCATCTCGCAATAGTCATTCCTCCATCCATTCCATCCACACTTTTACAATGTTCAATTGTACCCAATTGAATAGCTTGCATGAGCTCTTCATACCAATTATTATTCGATCCCCCGAAATGTCTTGTGGCAATAAAACTGGTGCATAGATTTTCAACAACCACCGCATCTTTACGTACATTGTATACCACATCATCGTATCGTATCATCAAACCATCATTCCGCATACTTTTCTCTCTACTTCCTACTCTATGATGAACTATTCCAATCATTTTAATTTGTTCAGCCATATTTCTTTGTTCATCAGCTGAAAACACCGTCGTTCGTATAGTACCACCGTACCATTGAAGCACTACTCATTCCTCATCCGACACATGCATGCAGATTACTTTTGCACACTAGGATTTTTAATTTGTGTAATTTAATTTTTAATTGATTTAATTACGAGTGGATTAATGCACGAAGAAATAAAATCATTGTCATTTGTAATTGTGGATGGATGAGGCAAGTTTTGGACAGCTAGAATAGAATAGAACAAGAAGTGAATGGCCTATCTGTTGAATGGCAAAGTGGAGTCAAACTGATCCGTTACATGACAAAGTGGATTGAAATGGAGAAAGAGAGAGGGTTCCGCAGAAAGAAGAAGATTAAAACCCGATGTTCCAACTCAAACTCTACTAACTCACTGTGGGTCGAAGGGGGAAATTTCTCCCCAACTTGGTATTTATTTTGCATCATACTAAACCACACCACACTTTCGATCTCTCTTTATTTTCCACCCTCATTGCACTGCACCGCACTCTCTCTGGTACATGGCATTGCTGACACACATTTATTACCACTTTTGCTTCTTCCTCCTCTTACTCATACACAAGGCTACCCGACTTGTGAAATGTATCCAATGTGGTACAAATAAGTGGGGTTGAGAGTTGATGTAGTTGGATTCACAAGACATTTCCCATGTTTGACACGCAAACAAGACAAATGACTGACAAGTTGATGAGCGAATTTTTGCGAATACAAACAGGTTCTCCAATGAGTGGAATGCCATCCAGATTTCTCCTGGGACCCGCAGCAGCAGCCCTTCCTGTTGAAGCTTTCGGGTCAATTTTAGGAGACGAGATTGTTCACCAGTGGCGAAGGTCTTTGGAACGTAGTCTACTCGCCTCATCTCCTCCAGGGCTGCACCAGTCTCAACTTGCAGCACACCACCTTCATATGAGCAACAATGAGTCCCCCTCGCCCCCTCCACAAGATGCTTCTCCCCATGATAGTGAATCCAATATGAACATGGACACTTCATCCATGCTCAATGGATCTGTGGGTGGAAACGGAGAGAGGCTTCCTTTCAGATATGAAGATTCCCTCATCCCCAAAAGCGATCCTATGGAAGCAAGACTTCAAGAAATGTTGCGGAAATGCATGGATAAGTTTGGATCACAATGTCTTGACACGTTGCAAATCGCTCGACGTGTCCGTGAACTACTTTCCATCCACAACATTGGACAACGTCTTTTCGCTAAATACGTACTAGGTTTGTCTCAAGGAACTGTTAGTGAACTCCTATCCAAACCGAAACCATGGGATAAATTGACTGAAAAAGGACGCGACTCGTACCGTAAAATGCATGCTTGGGCCGCGGACGACGCATCTGTCCTACTTCTCAAATCACTTATTCCCAAGAAAGGTAAGGCCGACTTTAGTTGACACTTTCTTCCTTGTTGTTCAAAATGGCCAATCTTATTCAGCACCCCGGAAAGTATCCGGTTTTCCTTTGTCGACAGAGTTCTCTATAAATAATATTTCTTATCTTAACCATCTTAGTTGATCACCTGTCAACTATGATGAAGAGGAAAGAAAACCTCATCAATTCATTTCATTTTGTTCAATTTTTTTTTGAATATAACTACAACTTGCTACTTCCATTACTGTGCAATAATATTGTAATTTGTAATTTGTAATTTGTAATTTGTATTCGTGGCTCAGCCGGATTTATGTGAGCTTTATTAACGTTAAGACATATAACAGCCAATTGAAATATCAGTTAACCAATGGCTAGTATGAATTTGATTTATTCAAAAAGCTGCACCATATATATCAATAACCATAAACAGTCAATAGTATAGATTAGGTACATCAATGTTTTTAATTGGATCAATCTTAATCGAAGTTTAGATTGATATAGCTCATCCTCATGAATCTGGTACTTATCCGATAAAGCAAATCAAAGGATACAAGAAAGAGGGAGAGTGGAAATGATTATTGATGGGCAGTTTCCAAACAAAAAAGTGAGTAGTATATGACATGACCCTACCATTTACCAGAAATAAGTATTCATGAAACAGTCTGTGGGAGTGTATGAGATTTACCATCCAAGCAAATGAATACCCTACAAAAATATCGACTGTGGTTGATATAATGTTATGTAATGATCAATATACGGAATGTTCTCCATGTCGTTAATGCTGATTGTTGGAAAAGAGCTACTACTACTTCTTCAGAAGAGAGTTTTGTTTGTGAGATTGGTTATTATAAGATGGGAAAAGTTGGACTGATTTAGTCAAGTGTCTGCTAGTTCTTCCAAGAGCAAGCTGGATTCTTTGTCCGTGACGAGGAAAAAGTTTTTTCTTGCTGGCTGGCGGAGATCATCAGTTGTTTATACCTCATCAAAAATACATTAATGGGTTTGCTGTTGTTTATTTTTTCATGAAATATGATGGTCCAACTTTCTGTATTAGTTTGTTTCCCTCATTTCATTGCTCCCACTGATTGTTGTCCAAGCGAAAGTAATAAGTTTATATACTGTAAAGTGTTTGTCGATCCATTTGATGCTTTGATGATGATGCTCTGGTATGTATCTGGTGGGTGGTAGTAGCTGTAAGACAGACAGTCCATTGTACAAAATCAGTCAATTTACGCTGGCTACTACCACTACTGACGGACTCGAATGCAAGGAAACAACCAGTTCATCCAACTTGGCCACTTGATGTGGTTTCATCCATGCGAGGCGAGCAAAATTATTACATGTAAATTTTTGTAAGTAATCAGCCAACATCACATAATAATAACGCAATGCAACCAAACCACACTGAACTCCCAGAAACAGTTTCCGTTTCTTCTTCTTGTTCCTTCCCTGCTGCTGGTACTTCTGAAGAATGATGTGAAGAAAGAGGGCATGCATTATGAATATCCACCACGGATTAGATATCTCCACTCCTCCATTCCACTCTCTCACTAATCTCCTGTCTCATATGACTTGTTCAATCATTTTTTCCCACCGACTGTTACCCCCGAACTATTTCTTATTTCCTTTACTTGAGCGCGTCAAATACTGCATGTGCCACTTGCATTGGGGATGGACGCACATTTGCACTTACAGCTTCAGCTTGCTTACACACATTTCATTAACAAATCGAACTTTGAAATGCTGTCTTGTCTTCTTCCTGTGGAATCAACTCGATATTAAATTACGCTATCCGCTATCATGCATGTCAATGGGCTCGGTTCGAAAGGAACAGAGGAGTAGTTGTATACTGACTCCGAAAAACGACAAGCATGTGTGTCTTTGACTTTGGTCGATTTAATCATGATAATATCTATCTCAGTTCCTGGCATGGCAGGACGGCTTAGGTTCCTCTAGCTGAAAGATACGACATCGATGTGTAATTCTTAGTCGATATTTTCAATTGCAGTTCATTTCCACGATTCTGCATCCGTGAATTTTAAACATCGCATATGGCAAATGATTCAAACAACTGACAGAAGCGTGTCGGCGAAAGTACCATCAAATATAGGTAATATTTTAAACGTAGGGTTGTTGCTCATTTTTACCATTCAGCTATACATATAATAGTATGCTAGATGGGTTTACGGGAAAAGCAATCGAAATGATATGAAAACAGGTCCAGTTACTTATTATGAAGTAGTTTATGTGGGGAGTCTTGAGCCCTGAAGGCTGCTCATATACCCACAACTGGACACCAAGCAAAACGTTCAGTAATTTGTTTGGCGAACCAAATCTCTTATTTTTATAAATTAATTTGAGGATTGATTAAAATTTCTGCATGTGAGTATATATCCCTGTTAACCTGTGTTATAAAATCTCATCTGTAGGCCAGAAGAAGACAAACGAGCAATGAAATTTGACGCTTCTGTGGTTTCCAAGAATATTTATTTTATAATCGCAATTAAGAGTAAAAAAGTGCGGAATGAATTGAGTAGAATAATGCATGCATGCAATCATCTTCAACCTTGCACGGTGATGAACAATCGGTGGAGAAAGAAAAAAGAAGGTTCACAGTTAAATTAAAATTTATGGGCCCGTCTTACTCCCATCTTAATATTCGTATCATCGCATCTCTTGAATTGTGGCTGTGGCTTATGTTGATTGAGAATTGAGCGAGCACAATGGATAAAGCAACCAAGTACGTATAATATTATGTATAAGAGTTGGCTGGAGAAAATCAGTCGCCCTTGAAAAATTTATGACTTCTAATGCCAAACGGAAATTACGTCAAAAGATATAAAAGTTCTCCCAGTTTTTTATGCGTTGATTTTTATTCTCTTCAAACCCTTTAATCACCCTTCAGACCTCTCGTATCTGTGTAATAACAATACAATAACCATCCTCCTTCGATACCTCCTGTACTCTCCATCAAACTCCCCCCACTTTACCACTAGCAGTACCACTATATGACCATAGCATACCAACCATCACTACTATATCGCCATACAGCTCATCAACGCCACAAACAAACATCAAAGTGTACCAACAACCACTGCTGGAATGGACACTAATCGTCTCCTTTATCTCTTCACTAGAATTATTTCACTTCAATTAACAGGTCCAGCTTCCTCTTTGTCTTATCTGGATCCACATGCCAAAAGGTGCGCTGGGTATTCATCTATCATCATCATCTTATTATTCTTAAAGCCTTCTTCCTTGCAGTCTACATCACTCCATCCATCCATCCATCTCTGCTGAAGAGCTTTATTGTTTTGGGATCGTGGACCACGATCATGATGAGTTAGATATTGGCTCGTAAATTTCTCCTTGTGAACAATTAGTTGTAATGAGGATGATGTTGTGCACTCATGCGATCAACGACTCTTTGATTTTTTCATCCCTTGCTGATCTACAATAAGAAACCAACTAGACAGCACATCAGACATGGTATTATAAGCAGATTATGGGCCACAGACAAGAAGATGAATAGGAATTTTTATCCAGAAGGTCAGGTCAAGGTGGGTCAACTTCCCCGAAGGAAAAGGTGGTGACTGCATTTGTTTGTATAGAAACATTCATTTATCTTGCAGATTATTGAGTTGGATTGGAATATGCATTGAGTGAAAGGGATTAATTTAGATTTATGCTTCAGTATTTATGTGATATGATGAAGTTTGTTTTGATATGAATTGGTTTTTATGATCTTTATTTATAACATTTACTGATGCGTATTTTGTTAATGGAACGTTTAGAAGAAGATGTAAGCATTTGATGAGCTGGTATAGTTCCAAGAATTGGATATACTACTGACTGATCTATAGTGATTGGTGGTAGATATTTTTGGTGTGGAACAAATTAGAGGAGACAGTCGCCAAAATTTACAGTCGATTGACACGTATGTAAAATGGAAGGGAAACTGCAGAGAGAGGGATCATCTCGGAAGGTTATAAAGAAGAAGAAGGGTTTGGTATGCCAATTAAGTGAGAGAGAGCCCGACACAGTCAACTAGAACTGAGACTGTGTCGGCACTCCACAATTATTATCCTCGAATCTATTTTTCGATTCTTCCTATTCTATCCAGATGTTCAAAATCTGTTGAATAGCTATTTGATGTGGATATGTATTTATAGATTTGAAACAATTTTGACTCTCAAATGGCATTTGTGGTTCTCTTCTGCCCGAATTAACCAGGAATAAAAAAAAACACATCCAATCCACCCCGTCTATCAAATCCACCTCTGTCACAAACAACGTACAAATTTCTCTCAATCCATGCCAAGTATACGCTCCACTTTACATCATCTTAACACTCACATTTACATGCAATGATTGCTCAGCCGATACTCTTTTTCTTACCATTTAATGTCATGTTCCTACGACATTCGGCATTCATTCCTGTTCCATTTCCATCTTCTCATCGTTTGATCAACCCGGTATTAGTTACAGGAACCCACGCAATTTGCATATTATTATTCTCTGAAACTCTATTGATCACAACACACGTCTTTATTAATTGTACTAATACCCATAGTTTTTCTACAAATTACCCCCAAATGTTTGACCCTTTTAGAAGGAACAGGTGGAGATAACATGTTGTTGTAAGGTGGGTTGGGGGGAGTGTTTGTCCCAAAAGAGAGCAAGTGGGTGTTTTTGACACAGTGGCGGAGGTTGGAAATGATGTTTACCTAAGAAGCGATACATACATGGGAGAACATAAGTGGTTGCTTATTAAGGAGCGTTAGTAGTACCATAGGCCGTTATGCAAGTGTAATGGGAAACTTAATGTCGTAGCAATCGGTGATAGTTCTTGGTTGGTTGACACAAACAGTTTTCGGTGTGAAAGGGGCATTAAAATGCCGTGGTTGTGGAAGAGGCGGCTCATTAGTGTCCCAGCTTTTTGGGATGATCATTGAGTCCATTTGACTGACGGCTTGTGGAGGATTATGCAATCAAGTGTAATTTACATGAAGTATTGTAATACGATAATCGTTATTTATTGAAATGGCTGTTTTTGATACTGCTGCATAAACGTGCTCGTTTCCCTCATTGGGATGGATAGATCTTGGATGATGAAGGTGCAATGCAAGAGGTAGGATACGAGTACAACAAGCAAGTAACAATGGGATGTTATGTTGTGGTGGTTGAATGTAACTTGACAAACCCTTTTGAATGTAAATTTGATAGTTAAAGGTGGACAGAAAATATCCTCATAAACAGTATGGTTATGATCCAACTTAACGACTTGGAAAAACTCTTGAAGGCCTCTGGGGTAAACTGCTCTTTTTGTGTAGCCAGAGACGTTGTACGTGCAGTGAGTGGACGTCAAGTGCGAAGCGATTACTCGATAGTCGTTTGTTCATTCGTTATTAGCATGATCTCTTATGATAGGATCCAAAAACCAACTTGATTTGATCATTGGATGAGCATTCATGAGTTTACTAACTCACTTACTCATTCCTCTACTCAGGTATGCTCATAGAGCCATTATTGTCTCAATAATATTCATATGAATGCTATAACATTTGACATTATGGAGTCATAAGTTAGTCTCTTACATGGAAAAGGTGAACCGACACTTTCCTTTTAAGATGCGTTTCTGATTTTTAACTCTTGAACGCATTCACATTAACTCAAGATTAATGTTCTAATGGCCATCGCTCCTATTGGCAGACTCCCATTAGGCCATCCCTACCTTCATCCTTACTAATGCCAACTTATAATAATAAAACATCATTTCAATCCAATCTCCACAAAATTATTTCCATTTTAAAAATGTATGAATTATTATCATCGCTGAGTTTGTAGGTAGCTCCCTGTTGACCCACCAACTCATTGTTTTTCAACCCTTTTCCACAACAAGTATTGACTTTTTCTTACTCAACTAACTGACCCAGGATTGTACATTCAGTTCTAAACCTGGACCAGACCTGGACTGTGGAGTTAGATAGACAATTGTTTGTGGAACACCTTCCTTTGGACCCGGTATGGTATGAATGAGGTCTGCATGCATAACCCAAAACCACCAGATCTTGAGATTGGAGCATGGGGTGTTTGATGGGCTACGAATTTCAACTCTTGTATTACTTTATACTGCAGAAATTACCTGCTGCTGGAAAAATTTATTATTGGCTCAAAACCAGGTATTCGTGGAATGACCAGAAGAGTCATTACCTTTGTGACTACGTATATAAAACACCTCATGTACATATGTTGTTTGTTGCATTATGTTTAGTTCAGTTCATGAGGGTCGAGTCCAAGTCCATCAAGTGGAAAGTGGTGAATTGTTACCAGTCGAACTCCATTTCCTCTCAAAGCTGCAAATCAGTTTTTTTATAAAATTATCTCTGGATATATCTTGATTAGGTAAATCGGTTTGGTTTGGTTCGACTCAGGAACGGAAATCCTGTGTAATAACTCCACTCCTCGCTCACTTCACTCACAAAACGAAGCTGTTTATGCTCCATTTACACGATCTATCCTATATTATTATTGCTAAAGAGAAATGTGAACGTTGTTTCATGTAGTACTATTATGCTAGATATGTATAATACATAGTGCATACTACCTACAACCATTACTGTCATTAACAATAATTCATGGATTTATGTCTAACATGTCTTGCAGATGTGCTACCAGTACAAAATATTACCAATCTTGTCTCAATACAATACAACGACATGGTACAACTAACTAGTTGACTTCAATTGAACCACTTTGAAGGGTATAGTAGTGTAGTGGGTTGTTGTTTTGAATTGAGATTTTTTTGTTTATGAATGTTTATTACAATTTATAAAGGTTTACAATTACAATCATATTAAATTTGGTGTTGTCTCAATGACACCCTAGAAAATGTTCAATCAATCTCATCTCCGAATGACTTATGTGATTTTTATGCAGTTTACTTGCTTGTCTAGTCTTTAACTTGTAATAAGTAAATATAATTTCAAGTACTATGGCACTACCATCACCAACAACACTAAACACTATTTGTACGTATACTATATGAACTATTATGGCAAACCGTTGTTTCATTATTAGTTAACCTCATAATCGCATCATATGCAAAAACATCTTCCATTGACTTATATAGTATTGCAATTTGGAGTTAATGAAATGAATTGGGTTGAGCAAGTTTGGGTAAAAATGTATTGTTTAGTATATGGGAGTTGATTTTGGTTGTAGCCCAACCAATATGATGCAACACTTGAACCCAACCAATGAGAACTCTGACTACCTACGCAAAAGTCATTTTGATAAATTATTGCAAATTTATTATGAACGGACATTTATATGGCTGATTTTGGTATGGTCTCTCCTGGTGTTGAAGGAAAAGATGGGAGCAATTTGCCAGCGTCCTTCCGATGTGAGGACTCTGGAGCAGAAGACCGCATCGCGCACATTCTCTCAGAAGCAAACCAAGCGTTGCAGCAACGAAGTCACAACATGAATAATAGTGGGACTCAAGACTCATTTTGTGATGAAAGTGGGGGCAGCAAGTCACCCTTCAGCATCAACAATAATGGGTGCAATAACAATGGACAGTGTCCGTCTCCTCTTAGCACATCATCAGCAAGAGAGCGTGAGAGAAGGATGAGAAAATATGAGAATGATGATATCCCTCAGGAGCAAGTTGCCAGGATTTATCAGGAGGAATTGGCAAAGTTGGCTGGAATACGGTTGCCCCATTCATTGGATGACCCCAGAATACCCAGAGAGCACTATCAGAGGTACATTTCATACATTTCAGTTTCAGAGAGTCAACTTAGTTTTTAAACAAAAGTTCTGGTGTTACAATCAACAACATTTTCTTTTATAATTCTAGCTTGTTGTTTCCTCACCTTTTTGGTGGATCCTTATTGGAACGGGAGGATATTCGCATGGTAAGGTTTTGGACAATGTATTGGCAATTCCTTGAAACAAGACCAAACATTTTCATTGAAGAGTTCATTTTTTCTCTCCTTGGTAAAAGCATTTGCCTTTCACTCGCGTTTAATTTTCCAACTTATTAGATTTGTCGTGATAGACTAACCGACATTCATACATGTATACATCATACACCTTGTTAATTCTGAAAGTATTAAAAAAATAATTTTGCTGTATTCTTTCTATGTATTCTGAAGGCGTTGGATGCCTACCACAGGGAGTTGGCAAAATTGGCTGCTTCATCGACATCCGGATCCTCCCCTCAATTCCCTCCCCCACATTTTCACCCTGGTGCTCCCCTCCCAAATGGGCTAAGCGGTGCTCAAGATCTGACTATGCCGAAAAGACTTTCTCCTTTCGACACTAAAGACAAAGACGACAAGGTGAATTGTACTGATTGAATATTTACATGTATGAGTAGAACTACATACGACAACTAATAATGAAACTTCTGTTAGTAATATAGATGTGATATGCCAGTCAGAAATTGTTCAATTACATATTATGCTATAATTTTTATAAATTTTCGCAATTTTAGATAACGCTCTTGTTACAAATTTTTCAACACTTTGTTTTGCCTCGACACGACATGTCTCACAATCAATTTTATGTAAAGTTTCATCCTATACTTGACCATTAAAACGGATTAGCCTTTCGAAAGCTCGGAATAACCAATAAGTCTCTCTGATTTTCGATGTCCTTAATATCTTGTATAATTGTTATGCAAAGACAATTTATGCTATACTTTTCTGATTACAGTCGGACAAGGACGATGGTTCAGATGTTATGCGACACGTGGGGAGTGCATTTTCATTAGTTCGACCTAAAGGTGGTGAATCAAACTCTGGTGCAGCTTCTCCTCTAAACTCCATCCTTCCCCCATCCAACGTGGATGATACTTCCAACGCTTCCCCACTACAGCGGATGGCTTCCATCACCAATTCCCTAATCTCTCAAGTATAAAGTTGTTGCATTTTCATATAAATTGACAGTTGATTTTTCAAATCTATATGATCATATCTTCATTTCATTGGGTACTAATACGTTTTTTAAATTTTGCAGCCTACTACTCCATCCGTAGCTTCTCCTAATCAGCGACCTTTGAAGGCTGTGCTACCCCCAATCACCCAGCAGCAGTTTGATCAGTACAACAATCTAAATACGGAAGATATCGTTCGCAAGGTAAGACACAGACTGGTCAGTGCTAGTCAAAGTAATTGTTGAATAATTTTACTAATAAAGAAAAAACACTTTTGTCATTACAGGTTAAGGAGCAACTGAGTCAATACTCGATCTCTCAGCGGCTTTTTGGGGAGTCAGTTCTTGGCCTTTCACAAGGCTCAGTGAGTGATTTGTTGGCAAGACCCAAGCCATGGCATATGCTCACTCAGAAAGGCAGAGAACCATTTATTCGTATGAAAATGTTTCTGGAGGACGATAACGCTGTCCACAAGTTGGTTGCTTCACAATATAAGATTGCTCCAGAAAAACTGATGAGAACTGGTGGTTATGCTGGAAACCCAAGTACGTGATATCAGCATTTTTGTTACGGATTTTTTAGTATTTTTTATTCTTCTAATAGCTCCTATTACTTCAGCGAAAGTCCCGTCAAAAGCCACTGTAGAGCTCGCAATTAAGATGGAACCATCATCACTTCCACCCCCACCTCCCCCAATGCCGTCAATAACACCTCAACAAATTGTTCCCAATATGGTTCATGACTTTATCAAAAAATCAAATTCTTCTCCTGGTAATGCTATTCCCAATTCCGCTCCGCATCGTCCACCCCCTTCTGGACTTCAACCTCAGCCCAGTGTTTATGAGATGGCTGCTTTAACTCAAGACTTGGACACTCAGCTCATCACTACTAAAATTAAAGAAGCCCTTCTTGCCAACAATATTGGACAGAAGGTATATCACAAAAATAGTTTACGCAGGAATGGGAAAATAGTTTAATTTAAAAACAACCTTTTTGCTTGTAGATTTTCGGTGAAGCGGTGCTTGGTCTATCACAAGGATCTGTTAGCGAATTACTATCCAAGCCAAAGCCATGGCACATGTTATCCATCAAAGGAAGGGAACCCTTCATTAGAATGCAACTTTGGTTGGCCGATCCCTTAAATGTTGAAAGATTGCAACATTTGAAGAACGAAAGGCGAGAGGCGAACAAGAGGAAGCGTGGATTACCGCATTCCAACTCTCCAATGGATGCGTACGGGTCTGGCACGCAGGGCTCATCCGATAACTCTAACGATTCTCCAAACGACTCTTACAGTCCCGGAAGCAGTAATGCTGCTGCTCCACCAAACAAGAAACAAAGAGTAAATACTCATTTCTTAAAATTTAAAACAAACTATCTTTTAATGGAATGTATTAAAGCCAACAAATTTACAGGTCTTATTTTCCGAGGAGCAGAAAGAAGCATTGAAATTGGCATTTGCTCTGGATCCTTACCCAAACGTTGCTGCAATTGAGTTTCTGGCCCGTGAACTGGCACTTTCTTCTAGAACAATCACTAATTGGTTTGTAAAAATATTTTTAACTAAAAACTAATATATTGTATATGTCTAAAACAACGAATTATTAGGTTTCACAATCATCGAATGCGCTTAAAGCAGCAAACTTCGTCTCCCTTAGTGCAAGGTTTGTTTATACCGAAAACCCATTGCTTTTCAATTACTAATAAATAAAATATTTTGTTTGGGTTATAGAAGCTTCTCAGCCGTTTGACCCTGTTCAATTTCGGCTTCTCCTGCACCAGAGACTCCTGGAACTACATAAGGATAAATTTCCAATGTTCTCATTCATGGGACAACAGTCCGATCAATCTATTGAAGAAGGCCTAGATCTCACAGTAAGTAACACAGCATCAAGGGTACATTCGGATGACGACTTTTTTGAGGAAGAAGATGAGGATGAGGATAATGAGGTTGGTAAAGCTTTCTCTTCATTCTTGCCTTCTCCTTCCTCAACTACATCACATATATGATCATATTGTCTTTGTGAATTTCAGGGAAGTGTAGCGAGCGAAGATTCTTGTGCGTCTAATTCCAGCAGAACGCTTCATCGTAAGCGGAAATCCTTGTCTTTGTCGATGAACTCTTTGCCGGAAAAGTCGATGTCCACAGGTAATCATTTAGAATTATTCGTTCGTGATGAGAAGTCTGCTTTTAAATTAAACAAAACTGGAAGCCACATATGAATGATTAATTGAAATGAATTATCTGTACAGGAGGCAAGCATGGAGTTGTTTCTGGCTCCGGATCTTCCCGCAGGAAGCCTGTTGCTCCACAATGGTTTAATCCATCATGGCACGACGACTCTGACGACGAGGAGGTGATCAATGGTGTCTGCGTGTTTCAAAATGCGATAAACTACAGTGGCAACAAGGAAAGACCTGAACCAAATTCACCGTCCGAGGCTGTGAAGCCGAAATACGTCGATTCTCGTGAAGGCTCAATTGTTGGAAAAAGCGAAGAAGAGGAATCTCATGAGTTGAAAGTCAAGAAAGAAAATGAAAATCCAGAAGAGAAAGACGTTCCAGGTGCTCACGCTGACTCTGATACAGAAGGGAAAACGGAGGAAATACATCCAGTGAAAGGGGAAGTTCACAGCGATAATGAAAATATGGATTAATTTTTCTAAGACTGTTGTTGATAGTTACCCCTACCCAGCCACACAAAGACAATTTGCAATTTGCAATAACATACGTTTCCCAATATACCGTGGCCAGTTCCTTGGGTGAAAGTATGCAATGTAAATGCAATTTTTCTCATGAATCTCTACCCTGGTATATCATACCGTTTGTATCTACTACCTTTATTGGCAAATTAATGCAGTTTTACTACAATATGCAAGTTTTTCACTTTCAAGTACTATCTAGTGTAATGGCGCTGATTGTTGAGACGCGAATAGGGAGCTACGTCCGATCTGGGAAAAAGCAAGAGTCATTTTGTTAGTATAAGTTATTAATCGGTCTGCTTGTTGAACCACACGACTTCATTGATTACGATACAATGGAATCTAATTTTGTGATATTCATGACTTTATCCAAGTTACATATATTAGTTTAGTGCCGTCTCTACATAAGGCTTTAGTTATTAGGTCAGATGAACGCCAGGCCAGGGGTTCGGGGGGTACGCGTATAGTGAAATCCTCAAGATTTTTTACTTGAAATTACGATTAGTGAACCTTAAATAACCATCACCTGTTGTGGTTATCAGTATAATGGAGTTGGAGATGTCAACCGCTTAATGATGTATACTGCTAAAAATTACCAAGTTACGGAAGTTATCCATTTGAACCAAGTGTATACAAACACATGAAAGTTACCCATAGCATCTTGAACGGTGTCAGTCCAATCTCAACTCCACACCTGGTGTTCGCTCACTCGTTGTAAAAAAATCTTTATTTAATCTTTCGTTAAATATCTACACTTTTCACATGCCACATGCTAAACTAAGGTCAGTAATTCGGTTAGTGTCAACGCGTACAACAATTAATAGGAGTTTCGTCAATTCTTTGTCTTCCTCTGCTTCTGTTCATTGGAAAATACCACCCCTACAAGAAACACCCCCTCTGTTGTTATTATCATATTGATCTCCGTGCTGTATACGCTCTTCCATCTTTTACCCGTTTTCTCTTAAATGACGCCACTCGCCATTGTAGAACAAATATTTAGTGCAGACTCCACAATCCACACGATCACAAAATAGCACTTTTGTCCAGACTTGCTTCTATCTTCTTACACAACTCAAAAATACTCAGGCCTGAATTGTGAGCCGTTCCAATGAAAATTATATGTAATACTCTTACTGTAAAACTATATTTTCATACATTATACAGCAAAACTCACTCCCACGCATCCTACCAATTGTGTCAATTAGTTATGAAATCATTTTACGAACCGTTCAAATTATTATTACGAGTATTTGTTATTTATTATGCATTGACATATTGAATGCTACTACAGAATACTCACTCAGAGTGAGTTTATCGTTCATTCACCAAGTAGCTCTTGTTAGTCTTTGCATATCCTTCAGGCATATTGAAGTTCATCGTTATCTCCAAATTGTATCAAAATTACTATTTAGCTAGTCCCATTTTGTGTTTCGTAACAAGTTATCTCGATTTGCTGTCCCCTTGCCCTTTATATGCACCGCAAACAAGTGACATTTTTACCGGTGAGTTTTACAATCGAAGTTGTTGTACCCTGTACCTGTACCATCACTACTGAAATTAGTAGATATGTGGAAACAAGCTGCACAGACAACCAACCAATCTAATGAACCCGAAGTCTTGTACTTTTCCAATTTTATGTACAATCTTGTTGATTATTCGTATTAAATCTTATGCTCTTTTCACACTGTACTGTCATCAAGCACGGAAAGTTGGTGATTATTCACTTAATGGTAGCAATTTATGGCTTTACAGTTCGGAATAGAATCCTATTCAAGTAGGTATTATACAGGAGGAGCATATTATTGCTTTATCCGAAAAATGTGACCCGGTGGCGATGGCGAACGATCGCAATTCACTTACATAGCTGTATGAGAAACAGTAGTGCTAAAATTACTTTAAATTAGTGGTTTAATAAATGGACAGAAATCACAAGTTAAAGCTAGGGTAGGAATTATAAATTTTATTTTTCATATCCTTTATTTATTGCTCTGCTTTACATCATTTTATTATTTCTACATTGCTAGATTTTAATTGTATTTAATTTTAAATTATATTATTATAGCTTTTTTGTGTTTATTATGACTTTTCTCGGTGTTTTAGTACAAGTACCCACCATGCATTTTACGTTTTATGTCAATTAGCTTAGTTATGATTTTATATACATTATTATTATGCATTATTTCGGAACGTCGTCTTGTAACCATTAAGTTTATGTCAATGAATGTAATTTTGAATTCAAGTTACAAATACAACTTGCCACAATGCAATTTTTAAGCAAATTTTTGTTTTGTCTTCGTTTTGCTTTTATATATTCTACATTTCATTATTATCAAACATGTACAGTGCAGGAAAGAAAGAAAACGTTTTGGCAAATCACCTTTAGATAATCATCTGCAATTAATCGCTTGCATTTCTTAATTTCTAGTCTTACATTTAGCACTCGACTTGACAGGACCAGGATTAGCGATATAACCAAATTTTAAACTTATTATGATATTTAACCTTCGTTTAAAAAGCTACATTTTTGTCCATCTAATCCTCATACGATTTGGAAACGAGTGTATAACTTTTTAGGTATATTCCATTTTTTAGTGGAACACTACACTAAGCCTAAAATGCTTCAATACCATGTGTATCATTGCACCCACCAAAGTAATATAAAGACAGTAATTTTACACCCTTTGGAATCTTTTGAAAATCTTTTGAAAACTAATGAGGACACAATTTCTGGTCTTCCAAAAAAGATTTGGCATTTTTTTCACAATTTTGATGTGTAAAGTAACTTGAAGCCGAGTTCCAAATGCCGTCGGACGCTGAAATGTGATAAATCGACTGAGGAATAGATTGACAGCAAACTAAATTTTTAAACCACTGGTTAAAAATCATATCAAGTTTAGGCAGAGGTAACACCATAGTTATTTCTCCACTGTACATACATATGCGCAGCGCTCGCAATCTCATGAAGCGTCTTGAAACACAAAGTTGGCATTTTCTAGGTCTGCACTTTGGACGTGCTAGATATAAAAATTGTCACATTTTGTGTATTTGCCTAACAAGGACACGATAAATGTTAACTTATTTTTAACAACAAATTTGATTTGTGTGAATGGGAATAAATAATATGGTAACAACCAACATTGACTGCCCGAACGGTACCCAATATACATAAAACATGAAAATTGTACTTATCCTAGAGGAAACAATGAGATTATTTCTTGTTAACCACCCCCACAAAAAAACGCGTTACTCATAGATTAAAATTGCAAATCAACCCAAAGAATAGATATTCAAATTTCAAGTACATAAAAGAATCTCCATAACTTAATAGAAATTTCATATCATGCATTCATGCAATTTTCTAAAACTCTACTCATTTCTCTTCCCGTTTCGTGAACCAAACCTAATGATAATTATGCAATGTTTGACATTAACTTTTGATGTACATAGTTTAATTGTTTAATACGTAACATATATTAATTATCGCCACTGTTAATATATATAAATATAGATGTAGAACAATAATCAATCAGATTTGTGTGAAGGTGGTGGAACAAGTGACGTCACACTCATGTTCAGTGGAAATAAAATACGTCAAATCAATTTCAAACGTTTACTTTTAAACATTTAGTGGCACGTTGCTGTTTTGAAATTTAAATCATTTTTTTCCATTCAAGCATAAATAATTGAAATATCAACAAACGCAAAGATCAAACAAAATCTACGGCATGTAAGTAAATACATGTTTGATGATTGACTAGACTCTGTGCTCGTAGTACTAGAACAGAATGAGGTTGGACGCGCCAACGAGTGCAGTGGCTCTTGTGTTTTGTGTTGGACGTTGGACCGACGTTGTTTTGAGGACTAAGTGATTTTTAATTATAGTTAAATATTTTTTACAATTTGACAATCAAATTTTGCCTTGCCATCTGAGAATTTGTACCAACCAGCCGCAGAACAGCCCAGATAAGTGTAAGTCCGTTATAAAACTTGTTAAACGCTAGTTAAACATTATTAAATTGATAATTAGGCAGCCACATTGAATATTTTATTCTACAGAATTGCCTGAACCGCTGGTTTGAAAATGAGAATAAAGTTTCGAACACCACGGTTTACTTACGAACCAGACCCCACTACGGGAGAGAAGATCACGCTGTTCCTAAAGGGGCAATCTCCGGACAAGGACGAAACTGGGAGACCATTTTTGCGGGCATTATACTCACAAACTTGGGATGGACAGACATTGAGTGCAACTAGGATAGTTCATCCATGGCCAACTAACTACCGCCCATTCGACTATTCCAT